>JAADWY010000482.1:0-24844 GCA_023336355.1 Pythium dissotocum
CCCATGACGTTGATGTCAGCGGCAGAGCACGAGGAGACAGCGACGGCGGCAAACGCGGCGATGACAGCGAACTTCATGGTGCTTGGGACTTGGCGTGTGGAGAGGCTGCTGACTGGGAAGGAGACTTGAGCTGCTGGCGAGGAAACGCACAATGAGCCATTATCCCTGGCTGTTCCATTGTGGTCCCAAGGAGGGCGCCACTGACGATTCCTGGAAAGACCCTTGGCGACTCAGGTCCTATAAGCACCCAACTGCATTCTCGGTGAGACGCGATTCCAGGTGCGTGCGTGAGCTCGTGGTACCTCTCCCAGCCACAACCAACCGCCTTGTTCTTGTATTCCACATCCTCAACTGACGAGTCCCTGGAAACGTTCCCCAGTTGATGGTCGGCAACCTGGCCACGCGCCGCCTCCCACTGGCACAACTCCTGGAATGATCCAAAACACAGACTTCATTTATAATCATAGTAATACTCATAGAAGCTGCTCACTTGAGCCGCAGCAGCGTGCGCAGCGCCTCCTTCGAGTCCTGGACGTAGCCCTTGAACGCGCTGCCGTGGAACGCGTCGAACAATTGCGACTTCTTGATCTCGGCCTGCAGCGCCAAGCGGTCGATACTCGCCATCGAGTCCTGGATCACTTGTAGCTACTCACAAAACACACAACACCATCAGTGCTCCTGCCCCTACTTCCGATTTCCTCACACTAAACAACGAGTCAACGTACCCGCAGAGCATTGCGCTCCACCTGCTCGATCGCTGCTCGCTGGAGTCCTTCAATCTCACGCGTCACGCTCAGATCACACGCCACACTCGTCTCAGTCTCCGACTGCTTGCTCTCTTCCTCTGTCTGTTCCAACGCCTCGTCGTTCATCGTTGTGATACTGTCCTTCATCTTGATCCAGTCATTCTCCTCCATCTCCAGTTCTTTGACCCGCGACTCGTACGACTCGATCAGCGCACGCAGACGCTCGTTCTCCGGGTTCGCGACCGTCTCCACCGTCCGTGAAGGCGGGTTCTCCGCCATGAAGTCCGTGATTCCTTCCTTGATCGCCTCCAGACTCTTTTCCGCTGTTCAAAACACGGTTTAAAATCAGTTTTACTGCCCCCTAAAATTCCATTTACAACAACCAACAAAACAACGTACTCAGCTGGAGAATGTCGGCACGCGCCGCCGACCGCGCGAAGTCCCGGATGGTCTTTCGCATCTCACGCTTCACCTGGTCGCGCACAGCGTAGTACAGTTGGAGCTGGTCGCGCGTAAGCTTGTGGGTCTCCATTAGCGCCGCTTCAATCTGCTCCTCCTGGGCGATCGCCGCCTTGCGCTGAGCCAGACGCACGCGCTTGAGCTCGCGCTCCTTCTTCTTCAGCAGCGCAGCAGTCGCATTCGAGGCGTCGACGCCTCCACCAACTGAAGCGGAGTCGTTGGTTTTCGTTTCGTTGGATGTTGTTGGCTTGGCGTCTTTCCGCACGCGAAACACGAACGTGCTGCTGGCGGTGGTGTCCGCCTTTTGAGAAGCGGAGGGCTGTACGGTCGGCTCGTCCTGCGAGGCGGCGTCGAATACGAAGCCATGGCGACGTCTACATACACGCTTTATCAGTCCCCGTAGTGTCCATTCGGATTCCCATGCAGATAGACTCACTTTTTGTTGGTATCGTTGGTTTTGTTGGTTTTGTTGGTAACGGGGATGTCGTCCTGGCGGCGGCGACGGCGCTTCTCGCGGCGCACGACCAGCGGTGTGTTGGGCACGAAGACGCCCATGGGGGACATGTCCATGTCAGTGGCTGTGGAGGACTTGTGTGCGTAGCTGCTCATAGTCGCGACGGCCATCATCAGGCAGTGTGCTTCAAGTCGCGTGTTGGGTCGGCGTGGCGTTGGCGTTGTTTCTCGGAGGACCTCTCTTGAATGACTGTGCTTTGATGTCGGCGTTTTGAGGTTTTTGTTGGCGAAAAAGGCCCCCTCGCCCCAAGAACGCCAACAAAAATTGAGGTTCAGACGCGGCGATTGGACAGAATCCAAAAATTCAAAAACCCACCAACAGAACAAGAAGCGGGAAAATTCGTTCTCACACTAAGTTCGCTTCATTCGTACTTAGCAGGTAACCGTACCTAGTCATGACAGATGGCTACACATTCGGAAAGTGCAGCACAACGATTTTCGCAAGCAAAGCAGGGCAAAAGACATCCACCTCTTCAACCAAATAGGTATGCTTCATTATAAGTCCGTGCTGACTCGGCGGCTCAGTGGCGTGGGTGTGCGCGACGAGGGCTTCGTACTGACAGGAGTCTCTTTCCTCTGGCGCCGCACGCATTCACTGACCTTCTCGTCCATGAGGCGTCCCAGAATGCCCATGAACAGCTTCTCGTCTTGCAGGTTGTCATCCAGTCCGTCGTTCAGAAGCTCAAACTCGTCCTTATCGCCATCACCAGCGAAGGTGGAGCTCGTGACTGAGGCACGGTCGTCTTCATCATCTTGGTAGAACTCCTGCTCTGACTCGTGCGGCTGCTCTTGTGGAGCGACGCCATCAGCAGCGTGGTTCAGTGCGCTGGCAGCAATCTCGTCCCATTTCACGAAGCTGGATTGCGTCGGAGCTGGCTGTGCTGGCTCTGGCTTCGGCGGTGGGAATCCATACGCGTAGTCGTCTTCCTCGTCGCTGTCGTCCGCCCACGACCAGTTTTTCTTCGGTCCGGCGCCGCCTTCCGTACCGAACGGCGTGAAACTTGCCCAGAAGCCAGGCGGCGACCGAGCGCCACTGTTACTTGGCGTCGTTCCGTTTGCCGTGCGGTCGTCCGGGGAGTTTTCGCGTCCAGATGATGATACGGCAGGCACGTCCGTCGATATCCGAAGGTTCGCGAACCTCGAGGCGCCCTCCGATCCAGCAGAGGAAGAGAAACTTCCGCGAGGAGATGCGGGTGCTGACGCTGACGTGGATACATTCGCTGATGGCACAGAACCAAAGCTGTGGCCATTCGTGTAGCCGTTTTCACTGGGTGAGTTGCTCGCTTTCCGTTGCTTCTGCAGCAACTGGAACGCATCTAAGCACATCTTCTCGAGCGTCGAGGGCGCGTCCAGGTCTTCTCGACACATGATCTTGGCGATCTCATACAGCGTCAGATCTGCCTTCACTCCCTTTTGAACGATCATACCGGCAATGATCATATTGCGTCGACATGCGCGTCGCAACGGGATCTTCTTCGCGAGTCGATCCGCATCTTCCACAGGATTTAACGCCAACACGTACGCATGATCCGCTGCACTCAGCGGCTTCTGCAGCTGCGGCCAATTGTACCAGCACCAGTCACACCACGCGATCTCCAGAAACTGCGGCAGACAGTACCCGTGGTCAATCGGGATCAGCTCGTACTCGACTTGGGACGGCGCGGCGGGCGTCGCCACCGTGCGACGCTTCCTCACGAGAATATTCGCGTCGTTACGATCCGTGTTCAGCAGTCGCATGTCCAGCAGCACGACCTTGTGGACTTGGTGGGCACTAAACAAGTTCGGCGCGATGTCACTCGCGACGTCGTCATGACGCACAAACTCCTGAAGCGATCCCATTTTGAACGGCCAGTTGGTCAGATCCTTGTACTTGAACACTGGATGCCTTGCCTCCACGAGCGACGTCGCCGGCACGCCTGCAAAGTGTTCTCGATCCAACAAATACGCCGCCAGCTCTCGTTCACACGCTTCTCCGGACAAAATGCCGCGTCGCAGGCCGCTTTGGCCCAATTCACCGACCAATCCACGCGGGTTGTTTGGTCCAAACGGTTCTTCGTCCTGCGGCTTGAAGCACCCGACGTTGCGATGGGTCGGGTCCTTGAGAAAGTACGTCCCACCGGTGCCGTCCATTGCCAACACTGGCGCGAGACCCAGCGCAAGGCCCTGCAGCGCCTGGTGGAGCACTTTCATGAGCGCCACAGGCAGCAAATGCGCGCCAAACGGATGGATATTCACCACAGGAAGCGCCTGCTGCGCCGTCAGCGCGGACGTCTTCCCCGCAGGGCCGCTAGACGCTGACGCTGATGACGGCCTGAGCCCATGCAGACTCGAGCTCTTGCGGAACGGCGCAGACGCAGATACAGAGGAGGAGGAGGTGGTTGCAGTAGAAGAGGAGGCGTCGGTGCCGTAGAGGAACGCGAGGTTGTTGGCGCGTCTCGCGACAAAGTCGACGACGACGTTGTCCTGGTAGATGCCGCACTGCTGGAGGTTGTGCGCGTTCTTGAGCTCGCGGCCGTGGAAGTAGAGCTTCTGGACATTCGACGGCACGTTGAAGACCACTTGGAGCTGGTCCTTGACGTCCTTGACGCTGGCCCAGGGCTTCAGGATGAGCTTCTTCTTGCGCTCGAGCGGGTCGCGGAAGTCCTTGACGTAAATGGAGATCGACCCGTGGCCGCTCTCCAGCCAGCCACCAGGCAACGAGTTGGCATTCATGTTGCTGTAAGCGGTCGGGGGGAGAACGGGAGGAGAACAGGAACAATAATAACGCGCCACGGAGGAAGGAGCAGAACGGTTGAAGACACGAGCGAGCGCGATCTGTGACACGGGGGAACCGGGTGGGTGACGGAGTACAGTACGCCACGTGGGCAACACCAAGGAGGACGGGAGTAGGAGACGAGAGCAAGAGGAGAGGAGAGGAGAATGATCTCCCGCCCCACGTACGTAGAGCAACGGTTCTATCAAACGGCAAACGCAGAATGATCCGCCCGATGAACAACAGTCTGCGTCAGTCGGATGATGCCGCCGTGAACAAACTGCTCCGTGAAATCCCACAAACCGGAACAGAAAGCTACGTCGGAACCGCATGCATTTTCCCACGCACCGCCCAACGCTTCAAAAAGCTAGCTTTTCCACAATCAAAATATCCAACTATCCGGATATTTGGACTAAAACATACATTCTCGTTCAAAAAAGCGCTTTTTATTTTAGCGGATCCGGAAAGGACGCGAGCCTTGGTATCCGCTACAGTAGCCGCTTTGTGTCGGTTGGGGACGACGGAAGACCCTACACGACGCCCGAAAGAACCACGACCGACGGTGGGCGATCCCACACACACACGCATACAGTAAGAGCGTCCTGTAGACCCTCAGTGTGTGTGAGGGGATGTCGCTGTTCCAGGTGCGCGAGTGGTGGGCCACCAAGAGCGAGCGCGATGAAGAGTACTCGTACGGAGCACTCGTGGTCGGCAACGTAGACAACGACAGCTCCGGACAAGGTATAGTACTGCAGTAAATATGGTAGTAGAGCTGTATAGACTGACTGACTGTGGGTCTAATTCGTGTCTCAGTCAAGATCGTGACGGGCTCGCTGCATGGCACGCTGCGTGTGTACTACCCGACGCAGAACGAGTTCAAGATCGAGCACTTGCTGCTGGAGGAGAACCTGGGCGAGCCGATTCTCCAGATAGAACTCGGCTACTTCATTCCGTACGTAACCAAAACACTGGATAGCCTATGAGGGTTACGTCCTCATGGATGTTTGTGTAGAAACCAGCGAGTCCTCGCCCTCGCTGTGCTTCATCCACGGCGCATTGCGATCTACAACGTCGAAGGCATCGGCGGCAATGGCATGTCCGCCAGTTACTTCAAGGTCTCGCAGCGGTACGAGCATCGTCTGGGCATCGACGGCGAGCACTTCACGGCGTACAATATGATCTACGGACCCTTCGGCAGCGGCTCTTCGAATGGCCCGCGGTCTTCGCAGGACAGAGATCATCTCTGCGTGCAGTCGCTCGACGGCCGCCTGCAGTTCTTCGAGCAGGACCGGTTTGCGTTCTTGCTGCCACTCAACAACAGCTTCGTCCCGGGTCCAATTTGCTATGCGCCTGGTATGGACGCGATCATCGCCGCGACGTCGGACCTCCAGATCGAGTGCTATCGCTACCAAGTGCTGGCGTCGGCTTCGCTCAAGAAGAAGAAGAACAGTGCGCTTGATGCCGAAGAAAAAGACGGCGGCGCGGGGCCGGCCGTCAAGCAAATCCACTGCGACTGGAAGCTGAACCTAGGTGAGACCGTGGTCGAGATCCGCATCGGACGGTGCTTCTACCAGGAAAACGCGACGACGTTTGACATCATCGTGCTGGGCGAGTTCACGCTGTTTTGTATCAAACCCCACGGCGAAATCTACATGCAGAAGCGACTCGGATACCACCCGTCGACGCTGTGTCTCTTCCCTCGAGAGCCTGGAGGCGGCAACAGCGGCTCAGCCAACGCCACAATGGAAAACATCCTCGTTGCGAGCCACACGAAACTGTGGGCGCTCTACAAGGATAAGGCCCTCGCGTGGTCGGCGTGGGCTCCTAACGTACCAGTCGCGATGCAGGTGGCTGAGTTTGGCCACATTGACGGTATGGTCGTCACGCTCGACTCGGACGGCGCACTAAGTGTCAACTACATGGGCACGGACCCACCGTCGACTGCGGTCGTCGCGACGGACGCGAAAGAAGTCAACTACGAAGAGATGGACGAAGAGCACCGCCAATTACTAAGCGTGATCCGCCGCGCACAGGGCGAGCGTCGGACAGAGCCCAAGGAACGCGTGCTCGTGCGTGTCCAAGTGCCGTCTATTCTAGACGCCGTCCAAGATCGACGTGGTGGCGGTGATGAATTCGGTCAACGACCTGGAGGCGGCGGAGGACGAGCCGTCGACCCGACGTCTGCGAGAGGTGCTCAGCTGACCATGCGCGTGTACCTGACATTCACGGGCTCGTCCAAGGTCTCGAACGTGACGCTATCGATCTGCACGCCCGAGAACGTCGTGGCAAGCGAGTCGTCCATTGTGATCGACTCAGTGGACGGCCGGTCGTCCACGCCGCTGATCATTCCTATTGTACTGAGACCAAACGCCGCGGCGATGCCTTCGTCACTGGAGATCGTCGTCTCTGCGGCCTACACACTGGAAACGGGCCAGCCTCGCGTCTCTCACAGCAGCGTGCGACTACCCATGTGTATGGCTTGTCGTCTTGTACCACCGGTCAAGACCAGCACGTTCAAATTCACGCTAGAGACCAACCAAGGACCCGTGGAGCTCACGAGCCTCTTCGAAGACATGTTCCATCAGCCATTCTGCACACCGGAATGGGCCAAGCAAGTCGTGGGCGGCTCCGGTACAAACGTCATGAGTTTCCAGTACTACAACGGCGTGGAGGCCACGATTCTCGTCTCCAAGAACGCAGGCCGGTACCGGATCCAGTCAAACGAACTGGAGGCTCTGTGGATGGTCTCCAATGAGCTCGTCGAACGGCTGAAGAAGTACTTTGGCCAAGCGGAAGCTGCTGCCTCTGAAAGCAAAGACGCAGACGAAGGCGCTTCTCAGGGCGTGGAGATCTTTTACCAGGAGCCACTGCCGCTGGCCGACTTTTTCGGTACAATCGACCAGCATTTTGCCTGTCGGAAAGAGAAACTGGACATCTCAGCAGAGCTCAATGACCGCGCGCACCAGTTCCGTGTGATCCAGAAGCGACTGCTTGTACGATACAAAGACCGGAATCCGAACTCGATCCAGTGTCTCGATGTGCTGCTGCACGGCACGTACGAGCAGCTCATCTCGCTGTCGCATCGCGTGGAAGACGTCGACGGACGCCTGGCGTTTGCGTCCAACAAGCTCAGCTGTTGTGTGCGGCTCATCTTGATGCTGATCAAGTTCCGCTTCACTTTGGACGACGACAACGCGCGGTTACTAGAGGCGTATCTGTCTCCGTGTGTCGGTGATAACGACGCTGGAGGAGCCGATGGACAAGGATGGGAAGAGCGGACGGATGCAGCGATGACGGAGCTACTGCGTACGCTACTTGCCAAGCAGCCTGCCCAACAGAACCAGAAAGATCCGGCGCAGAACATGCTGCCGTCCTACGATCTCGCTATGCCGGACGATACCAAGAAGCTCAAGAAGCACATCACAATCGTCTGTGATCGTCTTGGCAAAGGAGCGACGCTGACGACTGCTCCGTGAAGCTAGTAACCTGTTTCTTGCTAGACAAACCCCACGGTCTCACCATACAATCTGCAAATATACTCGCCACAAGTGAAGCCCACCAGTAATATCCACTCTATTAGTCAGATGAAGGCGTCATGGGTGTTGTCATCCTTCTCAGCACGCTATTCAACGTGATGACTGTCCGCAGTTTGGCCATCCGAAGCTGCCGTTTCTTGTCTTTGATCTTGGCTTCGTTCTGCTTGAAGATCTCCACGGGCTCTGGTAACCCATGGCTTCGAAAGAACGACTCCCAGTCTGCCATTGGTATCAGCAACGCACGTCGGAGGAACGTGAGCAGTTGCTGGACTTCACACACGCTGACGTCCTCTGGATGCAGCAGCAGCACGAGCTTGTAGAGCTGCTCGCTTTGGAACGCGTGGCCTTCGCTCGCGACGTGGCGGATCACATCCACACAAAACAATTCCGCTGGATGCAACAACGGCGACTCGCGGTTCGCCAGCATGTGCCGCAGCAAGTCAGGGTACCACTGGAACGTGGCCATATTGAGCTGCACGCTGTCGATTCGGTCGATCTCAGCAGCCACCCGCATCTCGGAAATATCGGTCTCAGCACGCGAATCGATATGGAGATTCCGGAATTTCACGCTCAGACAGTCGCGGCGATCGTGGTTGAGTAGCGTGAGCGTCTTGGCGAGCGTCTCCGACTGCTTGTGCTTGACATTCTCCATGGCATCGACGGTATTTTGCAGCCGCACGACACTGTGGACCCGTGGAGACGGTGGTGCATTGGAGACTTGCGAGACGACGCGAGCCAGAGCGTCACTGTTGGCGTCCCCGAGTACTGCTGTCCTAGCTTCCGAGCTACCCGTTGGCCCCAAGAGCACGACGGAGCCTCGACGCGTCTGGATCCGAGTGAGTCTGGGTGACGAGGACTGCGGAATGCTGGAAAGTCTCTCAGGAGAGGACGAAGATCCACTGGTACCGCTTGCCACGAGCAAGGAGTCCGTGAGGCTCTGTCGAGCCGACGACTTTCGTGGAGATCCCAAAGAGGGAGGTGACTGGGGAGACCCCATGGTGGCCATGGAGGCTCTGGATGACAGTAGCATGCGCTGGGGCATACGCTCCTCACGGATCTTGGTCTTGAACTCGGCCAGTGTCGGCAGTGGCTTGTGCGGAGACGTCTGCGGCTGCCTCGACGTGTAGGGCAAATACACACGCTCGTGGTCATTATGTGAGACGCTGTGTCCGTGAGAATGCTGCTTGTCATGTCCGTGATGATCTGAGTGAGAGCCTGCGTTTGCATCGTCCCCATCCTCACTGTCTTCGTGGCCTGCTTTGCCACTGAGCCTCATGGCTGGACCGAACTTCTTGCGGGTCTCCTGGTCCACGAGGAACTTCTCTCGCGCTTCATCGTAGTGCCGCTTGAGCGCCGCCAAGTCAAAGGCTTCGCCCGACGCGACAGAATCCAGAAAGTACTGTCCGTTCCGTGCCAGGCGAAGACGGGAAGCTCCGTCGTGGACAGCTTCACGCAGCATATAGACCGACGTGTCGCCGTGCTCGACGTGATACCGTGGCGACCGTCCTGGCGACGACATGCCAGAGCCATCGCTGTGATGTTGGTGCTGATGCTGAAAGTGCTGCTGTTGTAAGCGTAGCAGCGCCGTGTGGACGTCTTCATCGTCGTCGTCTTGGTCTCCGTTAAGTCCGTCGCCTCCTTCCCCTACGCGCGTGATCGTAATCGGGTTCGCACGCCTCAGCCCACGCACTTTACCTGGAGAGTACTGCGCGATGCTCTCCTGCAGCCGCACAGCTAGTCTGGTCTGGCGGTCTTCCGCTGGCCGCTTGCGTAGATTGCGTGGGAACATGTCCAGAACATTGCTGTCTGGCTGCGTTGCTGGAGACGCTGGAGCACTCACTCGACTCGGCTCTCGCTGGCCGTTGCCATCCTTGGGATTCGAGTCCTGGAACGTCTTGGACCGCGACGGCGAGTCCGCTGGAAGCCGAGGGGTGAGCTTGAGACTCAGCGCCGGGTTCCCAAGAGGACGGTACGGCTCACCATGCGGGCTCCACCAGCCGCGCTCGCCTGCCCCTGTGGCTCCCGCGGCGTCGGTCTCACCACCGGCATTCAACTGCAGCGTGATGCGGTCGTGTGTGCGCGTGCCGACGCCTCGGTCGATGCGTGGTGACGCACCAGGGCCAGAGGAGGAGGAGCCACTAGCGCCTGTGCCTGTAGACGACGACGACGAGCCACTGGGTGTGGTCTCTGAGTCTGACGCGTCAGCTGGAGACGCCGTGGGATTGCTGCCGCTACTGTCCTCGCCGTGCTGCAACGCCTGGATGGCCTGCAGCGCACGCGTCGACGCCGCACGCCGTGGGGACGCGGCAGGCTTGTCCATGGTCTCACTTGTCCAGTGGCTTCGTCAAACGATGGCCTTGGAGTCCGACCCAGAGATACTGTACAGCATTGCTATTGTCAGCCGTGATGTTCTATTCTTTTGAACCACATCGACGATGCCAGGCAGAGGACGAAATTAGACGCCAAAATCATTCACAGATTGTGGATAATGAATGAAAACTGCGACGGCAACAGGGGAAGGACGCGCGGTCAAACAGTGGCACGCCGATGATGAGACCCTCGGAACTCTGTGGACATGCAGCTCCAACGCTGCTCAGCGGAGGTTCTCTTTCCCTGCCGCCTGTTCCGTCAACTGAGCCCATGGACCAAAGTCTCCAGTCTGCGCTGGGATCTTCCCGTTCTAGGGATCCAGCATGGGTCCACTGTGCCACACTTTGCGTGACAGATTTCGGTCACACCGGCGTGAGTAATGAGCTGCTGGGTTCTCATTGGGTAATGTCTCGGCTGTAGACGCCAGTCTGCAGCCTTCAGTGGTGTGGTATCGTCTCACCCCATGTCCCAACTGGCTGCACGACAGAGGCGTGCCATTGTCACACCCACCCAGCTGTGGACCCTCTCAGCGAACAGCTCCGACGCACGACCAAAATCAGACCAGGCCAACTAGAGAGAAGACAGTCAGTACTGTACAGCCGTACCCTCTGGACATTCAAGCTCCAACCCATGGCGTTCGTTTGTTCAAGCTCCTCATTCTTCAATCTTCCACGGTCTCCGATATCCAGTTCCAGACACGAATAGAAGATAAACAATGCTCGGCGTACGTGGACTGCTGCCGCTGACGCTTGCGGCGCTCGTCGCTAACTACGCGTCCGCCGCCTCGCCGCCGCTGAATGGATGGTTCTCATGCTCGGAGTACACGTTCACGGAGGAAGAGCCGACGGACGCGGGGTCCGGATCCACGGATTCGCTGGACGTCGCCCAGTGTGCGACTTTCAAGGCGCCGCTGTGCTACGACGGCGTGTGCTCCAACACGGCCAACACGGCCAACACGACGTCGGTTGACATCTTCGTCAAGCGCATTCAGGCCGTCGCCCAGGGCAAGCCCAACATCTTCTTCATGCAGGGCGGCCCAGGCGCGTCCTCCACTGCCAGTACGTTTGCTCTTTCACTGGCTGAGACCGTGGTGTTTACCTGATACTAACTGGGTTCTCTGTATCAACTCAACAGTGGAGTCTGCGATGACTGGCGTGTACGCGCTGCTGGCGGGCAACGTGAACGTCTACACAATGGACCACCGAGGCACGGGCCGCAGTACGAAGCTGGACTGTGTGGCTGCTCAGGCCGAGACCAGCGGCTCGCCTGGCGGCACCTCCATCGACTCGACCGAAGTCCCCAACTGTGCTGCTGATCTGGAGTTCAAGTACGGCTCTGATATGTCGGCGTTCTCGGTCACGAGCGCGGCCTCAGACCTGAGCCTGTTCATCTCGAGCTTCCTCCCGGGCGAGCAGACCTTCGTGTACGGCGTGAGCTACGGCTCGTCGCTAGTCGAGCGTCTCATCCACTTGAACACCACGGGCATCGCCGGCTACGTGCTGGACGGTATCAGTACGACCTCGGGCTCGGACAAGAAGAACTTTGAGTACTTTTCCACGTGGGACCCGGACTTCGACGAAGTGGGCAACTACTTTTTGTCTTTCTGCGAGAAGAACCAAGACGACTGCGGCCAGTTCTTCAAGGAGACCTCGGTCAGTGCGGCGTTGAAGACGCTCACTGCCAACCTGGACTCGGCGTCGTACAAGTGTACCTCTACGGCTGACGAAGGTCTCGCCTTGGCCGTGGGTTACACGCCAGGAACGTACCCGACCTCGCAGGCGCTGCGTTCGTTCATGGGTACGCTGCTGGAGGACGCGACTCTGCGTACGTTCATCCCCGTGCTCACGTACCGCCTCACACGATGCAACGACGACGACGTCAAGGTGATCGACCACTTTTTCAAGCGATACGCCGCGTACTCGAGCGGCTCGACGTCCGAGGACTCGACGTACGAGTCCGACTTGGTGTACAAGATGATCGTGTACTCGGAGTTCTGGGAGGCGCCGACGCCGTCCACGGAGACCATGCTCGACCGCTTCCTCAACACCACGATCAGCAGCGGCTCGTACGGCGAAGTGGAGACCTACTGCGTGTTCAGCAAGGAAAACTCGCCTGGTTGTGCCGAGTTTGCCAAGCTCCAGGACTACAAGGCGTCGCCACTCACGTACAAGCGTGACGCGTACTGGAACGTCGCAGCCAAGCCACCAAGCAACGTCAGCGTGCTGGTGATGAGCAGTAAGATGGACCCGCAGACGCCCCACAAGTACGCCGAGTTCCTGTACGCGGCCTTGGACACGGACAACAAGAAGCTGCTCGCGTTTGAACAGGCCACGCACGGCACGCTGTGGTCCACGCCACTGTTGAACGATGACGATGGCTCGTCGCCAATCTGTGGCATGATGATCGTGGCGTCCTACGTGTCTGTGGGCGGCGACCTGACCAAGATGGACCGCTCCTGTATGGACAAGATGCCGGCCGTGACCTTCCAGGTGCCCGAGCGTCTCGTGCACACGTGGCTCAACGCGTCGTCCGCTGTGGACGGAAAGTACACTGGCAAGGCCGTCGACGCGAGCTCTGGCGACGACAGCGGCGACTCCTCGAGCAGCAGCTCCAAGTACAAGACCGTGTTCATCGTGTTCCTCGTGCTGTTCATCGTTGCGCTGGTCGCTGCTGCCGTGTTTTTGGTCCAGTGGCGTCGTGCCAAGAAGGCCAGTGCGTCTGCTGAGGTCGTGGAGGTGTACGTGGACGAAGGCACGCCCAAGGCGTGAGTATTCAGCACCACAGCCTGATAGAAAGAGCTGTCGGTTCACAAGTACCGTAGGAAGGATCATTCACAGTGATTCGACCATTTCTAAACACATAATCCTATCAAGAAAAGTATAGTGAGCCCATGATCTCATCTTGATCGATCACAGCCGACTGCTGAGACCGTGCGCAATATTGGAGACCAACTTGCGAGAGCTTTCTCATAAGGAAACTCCACTCTATTGGCTTGCCGTTCGCAGCGAGCGGAGCATGTGCGCGACTTGCATGGCAATTGGCCGCTGCTCCGCATCAAAGGCCAGACACGCCTCTGCGATATCTCGGATCTCTAATGGACACGACGCCGACACGGACGGACGCAGTTCACCGCGAGCGACACACAGCAGCAACGCCGACTCTGAGGCTGCGTCCGTGGCTTCCATTGCGTACGGTGCTTGATGGGTGTCCAGCTCGCACAGCACGACGCCGAACGAGTAGATGTCGTTTGGCGTACCGTAGCTCGTGCTTCCTGATAGGATCTCAGGCGCCAACCACCGACCCGTGCCGACTTCGGTCGTCGTCATCGTGTCGCTGTCGGACTCGGGTCGTGCCGAGCCGAAACCAGTCAGTTTTTCCCTCAAGTTGTCGTCGAGCAACACGTTGCTGGACTTGAGATCACGGTGGAGAAGCGGCGGGTTGAACGAGTGCGTGTACACGAGTGCTTCGATGATATCGATGGCGAGCTGTAACTTGTCTGGCAGCCATGCCAGTGACGAAGCGTTCGTTTGAGCCAGGTACGCGTTCAGGCTTCCGTTGCTCATGTACTCGTACAGCACTTGGAAGTTTATCTTGTCAGTCCATGCGACGCCAGCGAAGGGCACGATGCTCGAGTATTGGAGCGACGATGCAATCTTGGCCTCTGCGAAGAGCTGGATCACTGCGGCGTCGTAGGTGGGTCCATTGCCTTGAATGAGCCGCTTGGCCACGAGCTTTCTTGATCCGCCTCGGTAGTTCACGAGCCACATGACGCAGAAGCCTCCACTGCTGCCGATCACTCGCACGTCACTGATGTTCGCCGTGTTGAGGCGATGCGAGAGCATATCGTCGTCACTCCACCACGCGAGAACTTGACCCGCAATGGACTCGTTGCCGATGCCACTGTTTCCAACGCTGTTGTCTGTCATCTCTTGATAACTCGATGACTCTTTATCGACTCCTCGCTTCCCGCGTCGACGAATGAAGAAAAGAAACAGCACTGCAGCAAAGGAAGCCGACCCGAGACACCCGAGCATCACCTTCATCACGAGTGAGAGTCCACCTTGCTTGGTTTCGGCGCTCGATTCCTGCTTACTCGCTGGCGCTTGGCTAGTTGAATTGCTTGACGAGGTGTCGTCCGTGGCCTGTCCACTCGGTAGGCCAATACCTTCACTCGGTGTACCGGCTTGGCTGCTTCCGCTCGGAGTTGGCGATCCGTCGCTCACAGTAACTGTGACGTTGCGCGAATTACTCGATGGCGTCGCTGTCGAGTCTGGTGTGGCACCACTGCCATTCGTCGAGCGAGGACGAGTGCTCGGCTGAGACTCTTTCTGCCTTTTCTCGAGCTGGTCATTGTACTCGTTGGCGACCTGCTCGTCGACGATGATCACGGGGACGCCTTTAATCGTCTCCTTGACGCCACCGACCGGAAGTACGACGCTGGTGACTCTACTGTCATTTCCTGGTGAGCTGGAGGCAGAATTCTCGGCTGGCGGCAGCATTTCCTGGTTGGGCAAGGCGTCGAACGCAACAGCAGACACACTGTTCAGGAATGCCGCCTGTGCAGCTGACAGATAGAGTGGAAACACCAGAGGGTTGTCCTTGAGATCGCTGTCAACATCAAGTGCACAGGGCTGTGAGACAGGAAGTTTGGCAAAATATCAATAGGGAGGTCACCTACGGCTTCTGGAGTCCGGTCAAAGCGAACACGCTGCTAGGAATGTGGATGAGTTGGTTACCGTGGAGATCACTGTCAAACATAAGAAATTCCCGCATGAGCTACTTGTACGCGTTAAATCCACCCATTTGATAGTACGTACAGTGTCTTGAGGTTCGGCGTCTTGAGGTCGATCGTCATTAACGCGTTCCCACTGAGGTCTCTGCAATAATATCCAAACCAGCCAGTCAGTTTTCGATCCATCGCGTTCTCAGCGAATGACAACTTACAGAGTCGTGAGCTTGGGTAACGTCATCATCGCGGTATCCAGAGACTCGATCCGATTCTGCGCCAGCTTCAGCGTTTCAAGCTGCTGCGTGTTCGCGAAGAGTCCATCCGGAGGTGTCAAGAGGTTCGTGTTGTCGAGGTTCAGGGATTTGAGTCCACGCGGAGCGGTCGCGAGGATCGCCACCAAATTGCTCTTCCCAAGATTGACGTTCAACAGGGAAAGTGACACGACTGACGGGGCCTTCAGCAGCAAATTGGGGCTCACCACGACATCTGCTACGCGGTCTGCTGATCCAATTTCACTGCGACCACCGGCGATCCAACTAAATCAAAGAAACAGTTAGAAAAAACGGTGAATCACTCAACGGAGACCGATGCAAACACGTACACTTCCGTGACAATCGACGTCAAGTTGAGCGGACCGACCGTTTCCATCAGCGTATTCGACAGGAACGGGATCTCGGTTGTGTGCAGGCCGAGAAGACTTTTGTTTTCCGGTCGACGCTGGATTCGATCGCCTAATGCACCCGTGAAAGGGATGAGGAACTTGAACTGCGAGGTCGGCTCGTACGCTGGGAAGCACTGGAACTCGCACGTGAGTGCCTCTACATTTGTTCGAATGCAGACCGAGGAGGCGCTGGCAACGCTGTAGTCGCAGCCGGAGACCTGGGTCAGTAGCCGATTCTGGTCGTAGGCGACACACGCTCCGTTTTGCGGACACGCGTCGGTACAATAACTGAGCAGAGTCTCCCGCGGCACTCTGGCGCACACGTCGTCTGGCAGTCGATCCTTCGTTCCGCTCGGTGTTGGTGTGGGTGCTGGCGTCGCTCCGGGGGGCAACGTGTCCGTGCGGGCAATGGCTCGACTCTCCAACAGGTTGTTGTACAGTGTTGCATTCTCGCTGTTGACAACACGGATTCGCAGCGCCAGATCGCCTCGTATGTGAATTGACTTCCCCTTCACCATCAACGACAGTATGTTGACGCCGTCCGAGTAGTTGCCGTAGTAGCCGCTTCCGCCAGGGGGTAGTGTCGATAAAATGTCGCGATCTGGTGGATCCACGAGCTTGATCGAGAGGAAGGGCAAGTCCTCCAGGAATTTGACCTGCGCTGCTGTGAGCACGAGTGGAGTGATGATCGGGTTCCCCGTGAGATTTCTACCAGCAGCATAGACGATGACAAGCTTAATATTCTGTGTACCGATGGCACACAGCGGGTGAGAAGGGCAACGTACAGCGACTCGAGATTGGTGTGCGTGAACACGCTCTCTGGGATGCGCACGAGCTTGTTGCTGCCCAGATTTCTACTCAAGTAGCAAAACATCATGGATCAGCCATTGGTAATTTGTGCTTGCGGAGTACTTGACCGTCACGTACAGTTTCTTGAGTAGTGGTGCTCGCAGCTCGAATCCAGTGAGGTTGTTCGAGGAGAAGTCTCCACACGGACACAGTAACGTGAGTGGAGTACTTACTGAACGGTTGGATCTGTGGCGAAACGTACAACTGCGTCAAGGCCGCCATACTCGAGTCGTTTGAGGCGGTAATGCGTGTGATCTGGTTTTCCTTCAGCGAGAGGACTTCAAGTCTTGGCACGACGTCGAACATTGTCCGCGACAGCCTATCTAGTCGTGTGTTTTGCAGAGATAACTTCGTCAACTCGGCTGGCGCAGACGCCACGATCCATGGCTGCCGCCTGGTCAGTGCCCAGTGGTAGGTTCTGTAGCGTCAGTGACGTGACGGACGACGCGCTTGCGACAATTGCCGGGTCCACAGTGACGTTCACAAATCGGTTCCTGTCCTTTGCGTCACTCATGCCGTCGATCTCACTGCGGAACAGAGCATGATAAGATCACAGAGCCATTCGACGGCGAGAGAGCATCGACGACTACTACGTACATGTTCACCACGTTCGTTGACACGTTCAGCTTGCCGATGGAGACGACGAAGTCTTTGGACTGGAACGGGATATCATCACGTGGTGTCTCGATCAGACTCGGATCTTCAACCTGTCGCGGAATGGGCTCGCCGCCATCAGGTGTCTTGAACTGCACTGCGACCGCAAACGTCTCCGGCAACGAGTACTTCGCGAAACAATGGAACTCGCACGTGTCGGCCGGCTTGCTGGAGCAGAACGAGTTGACGCTGCTGGTGTTGTAGTTACAACCAGTGAGCTGACTCCGCTCCGCGTCTTGATCGTACACGATACACGGCGCGTCAGGACGACACGGTGCTGGGCAGCTCGATAGGACGGTATTGCGGGGCAATCCAACACAGCGATCCTGGTCCTCGTTTGGATCAGTGCCGCCATCGCCACTGGACTCGACGCGGAATCTGGCCCGGAGCTCCAGTACGTTATTGTACGTCGCCGCGTTCTCGGCATCCACCACACGGACCGGAAGTAGAGGATCCCCACGAAGTAGCGCGTCCTCACCGCCTTCTAGGAGCAAGCTGATGTCCGCATCATCCCAGTAGTCACCGTAGGGTCCGGTGTCGCCAAGAGCTGGCAAGCGAGACACGATGTAGGCATCCGGAGGCTCCACGAGCTGAAGGTTCAGTTCGGACAGGCCTTCGAGGAACTGCACTTGGGCCGCGGTAAGTACGAGCGGTCGAATCAGTGGGTTCCCACCCAGATCACTACACCCAGATAATGCCACAAATTTGGTTAGCCTTGAGAGAATAGAATGCTGAGCCTGAGATGGAGGTTGCGTGCTGTGGACGTACAGTGACTGGAGGTTGGTGTACGAAAATACACTTTCCGGGATGCGCACGGCTTGTTGTCGGACAGATACCTACGCACAGGGAGATTGTAGTGTTGTGAGCCTTAAGTCATGGCTAGTGCAATACGCTGGGCTCACTATGACGTACAAGTCCGCCAGCATCGGTGCCTGCAAGTCGAATCCCGTGAGCTGGTTTGCCACCAGCACTCTATGATCACGTGTGACAACACAGAAACAACGTGAGTGTTTCTGCCCTTAGCTCACCAGCAATCGTACTTCAGATCGTCACGTACAGCTGGGTCAGGGCCGCATGACGGCCTCACCACCCGAGATGAGCGATATTTGGTTTTGGCCGAGTCCGAGCATCTCAAGATTTGGCATTGAAGCGAACATGGTCCACGACGCCATGTTGGCCGTCAAACCCACCAGAGTCAGTGCGGTCAGCGTCGGCGGCGCAGACGCGAGAATGGCTGCAAGGCGGTCATCATCTAGTGGGAGGTTGGCCAACGCGAGCGTAGTCACGGATGATGGATCCATGAGAAAGTTCGGATCGATGTCGATATCGATGAACCGGCCGACTTCATCCCCGCCAGTGAACGCACTGATCATTTCAGAAAGGCACCGCGTTAGTCAGCCTGTCAGTGACGTTAGGTTTGGTGTCTTGTCGCTCATGCAGTGGGTCAGCACCGAATGACAGTCAGATTGGATGGAGCAATGGAAAAGCGACCTACATGTTGCTGATTTCCTCCGAGACGTTCAGCTTTCCCATGGAGACCACGAAGTCATTGGACTGGAATGGAGAATCGTCACTTGGTGTCTCGATCAGACTCGGATCTTCATCCTGTCGCGGAATGGGCTCGCCAAGATCCTCCGCGTTGAACTGGACTGAAAATGCGTACGTATCCGGCGACTCCGACACTGCAAAACAGTGGAACTCGCACGTGTCGGACGGCTTGCTGGAACAGAACGAGTTGGCGCTGCTGGTGTTGTAGTCGCATCCCGTGAGCTGGCTGTGCTCCGGGTCTTGGTCGTACACGATACACGGCGCGTCGGTAGACACGGCGCCGGACAGCTTGCTAGCACGGTGTTGCGGGGCAGTCCAACACAACGATCTGGATCCTCATCCTGGCCGTCAGCGCTATTAAGGCCAGGATCAGTTGGGGAGCTATCAATAGTAAACGGAGTGACGCTTTCACCAATGGTGTTGTTTGCGGAACTGATAGCGGAGACCGTCACAGCCGCCGAGACCAGTAGTGCAGCGGTTAACGCCGCCGCTGGGCGTCGCAACCTCATTTCGTCTACCGTAGTCACCTCTCGCTCGTCGCTAAGGGTAGATTTTGACAAAGTGAATGCCCAAAGTAGTGGCTCACCAGTCTGCTTCCGTCTTTCGTCTCCAGTCGGAAGACGTTGTCAATACTGTACACAGTACTTTTACTCCCATTTTGGCGAGAGATATTAGAATGGCAACTTGATTTACGGCGGCCGCTGGGTTGTGCTGCTGAGCATTTTAGGATAGACAGTGCAATGTAAATCATTACTGGAATACAGTACACTGGGCCTGTATTCAGTGCATGATGCACGGTCCGTTTGTATCATCTTTCGCACTGACGGGTCAGCCACCCAAATCACAGTCAATTTGTATCATGTTTTGCAATACGTATTCCCATAGATGGCGACGACGCGTGGCTTTTGCCGTCGAAGAAGGGCTTGGGCGAGCGCGTGAGGATGACGATCTCGAGTCCGGCCTTGGGGAACTCGTCGGCGAAAGACTGCCAGGATAAACATGGTCAACGGCACTGAAAACAGTAATCCGTGTAACCCCACGGATTACTGTTTTCAGTACGGTAACAACGTTTACGGACTCCGTTATAGTGTAGAAGTGACACGCATCACAAAGGCATCTCTGTGATGGAATCCATCACCCGGTGATATATTCCGCTGCCCACCAATGCTTGTTGGATGCCAGTTCAAGGATCACTCGCGACGAATCCGGATGCTTATGCTGGGGAACGACACATGCACCTGTCACGCTCTCTGGTCGATGAGTCTGGTCGATCCGCAACGACACGAAACGCTGACGTCTCCAGCCACCACCGACGACAGTGACAGTACACCAAGATGTCTGCACTCTATCCATCCCATATTCGACCTATTCGACGGCTTGCCTCTTTCGACAACGACTTTGATCTTCTCGCCGATCTCGACTTTTTACGAACACCCGCGCTGTAACCTCCACAGTGACATCTACGACAACTTTGCGGCGTCTTCGACGACTCTACGGCATGGATGGATAGAAGGTAAACTTACAAAGATAGCTTAGCGCCATAGAGTACAGTACTGTAGAAGGAGAAGCCCATGAATGTAAACCGTTTGACCCCTTCCTTTCATCCAGCAAATCGCCGATCCCGGAATCCGCCGATCCGGGCCGGATCGGCCATTCGATCTCGTTTCCGGCACCGTATCCACAAACCCACGATTCTCGTCCATCATTTACCGGTAGATGCTCTTGTAGAGCATAATACTTCAAGTACTAAACTGTTACTACGGCACATAGATTGAACGAGGTTGACCAGGTTGACCATGAATGGTTCAATCTAGGTTTGGATCCCCCCGCCAAATGGTCTCGGACGCAGCCCACATCAACAGCGCCGTGGGAAAGTCTTTCCCACAGCGCCGTCTATGAAGGCAGGTGCCTTCGTGCCTCTCCGCAGAACTATTGACTAATCTTTGTAAGTGAATTGTGAATGGAGAATTGCGCTTGGGCACACGAAAGTGGATTGATTGGCTCCGCCCACTTGTAAGTCGATGACAATCTCCTCTCGTGATAATGTAGTAGCCATTGTGTGGCTTGGAGCATATGATCCCATTCCCATTCTCTTGTCTAGTTTAGTCCTAATCCAAAGTCAACCGCATAAAACGTAATCCATCGATCCAACCTTGATGGAGGATTCCAATGCTGTCGCTGGCCGCTGATCCGGAACGCAAGAGGGTGATCGCGCGCCTAGCAGCTCTCAGTTTCGAACGGACTGGCCACAGTGCACAACAGTCAACACGCATCTAGACGACCATGGCTGGTATCCGCAGACTGGTGTTGCTAGCGTTCATCGCCACTGGTCATGCTTTTGCCGCGTCGCCAGCTATCAATGGCTGGTACTCATGCTCGAGGTACACGCTGAAGGCCACCAACATACGGCAAGACACAACGTCCGACTCGGCCAACAGGGCAGAGTGCGCGACCTTCAAGGCGCCGCTCAGCCATGATGGTGTGTGCGATGCGTCACCGGACCACCCGTCCATGATCGACATCTTCGTCAAGCGGATCAAGGCCGTCGCGCCGGGCAAGCCCAGCATCTTCTTCCTCCAGGGCGGACCAGGCATGCCGTCTACAGATAGTACGTCGCTGCGCATATACTGGTAGTCTGTATTGGTCGAGCGGATACTAAACGGCCTCCTTGTCTGCATTTGTATCTACAGTGGAGCCTTCGATGTCGGGTGTGTACGACTTGCTCGAGGGCAACGTGAACGTGTATACCATCGACTACCGTGGCACCGGCCGCAGCACCAAGCTCGACTGCTCGACGGCACAGGCGGAGACCAGCGGCTCGCCTGGCGGTAAACGAATCGACGCGACGGAAGTCGCCGACTGTGCAGCTGATATCGAGTACCAGTTCGGCTCCGATATGTCAGCCTTCTCGTTGACCAGCGCAGCCTCGGACCTGAAACTGTTCATTTCGAGCTACTTGCCGAACGAGAAAACCTACGTGTACGCCGTGAGCTACGGCACTGCGGTCGTCGAGCGGCTCATGCACTTGGACCCCCCGGGTGTTGCTGGCTACGTGCTGGACAGCGTCTGCACGACGTCAGGCTCGGACAAGGGGCCGTTCTACTTCTCGGCCTTTGACCGAAACTTCGACGAGGTCGGCGACAACTTTCTCTCGTTCTGTGCACAAAACGCGGATGACTGCGGCCAGTATTTCAAGGGGACTTCCGTCAACACGGTGCTCAAGACACTTGTCTCCAACATCGACTCGCCGTCGTTCAAGTGTGCTGATGTGGCTACGAAAGGCCTCGCGCTCGTGGCTGAGGCCTACGGTGGCTTCTACCTACCCGACCGGGATCCTGCCTCGCTCACACTGCGCTATCTGATGGGCAACCTGCTGACGGACGAGTCGCTGCGTGTGTTCATCCCCGTGCTCACATACCGCCTCACGCGCTGCAACGGCGAGGACGTCAAGGCACTTCGCCATTTCTTCACGACATTCGCTGACTACGTTAGAGAATCACCGTCAGAGGCCGACACATACGGATCCGACGTGGTGTTCAAGATGATCAAGTATTCAGAGTTCTGGGAGTCGCCAACACCGTCGAATGAGACCATGTTTGCTCGCTTCCTGAACACCACCATCAGTGGTGACGCCTACGGAGAAGAGGACAGGTACTGCGCCTTCACCAAGGAGAAGTCGGCCACATGCTCCAAGTTCACGCAGTACCAAGGCTACAAGGCCTCGCCGCTCGCGTACGAGAAGGACAAGTACTGGAACGTCGTCGCCAGGCCGCCTAGCGACGTCAGCGTCCTCATCATGGGCAGTAAGTTGGACCCGGTGACGCCGTACAAGTACGCGGAGTTGCTGCTCGCGTCGTTGGACACGAAGAACAAGAGGCTGGTCACGTTCGAGCAGGCCACGCACGGCATGTTGTTCTCGACGCCATTACCCAACACCGCACAGACCTGTGGTATGAAGATTGTGGCGTCGTACGTTGCGGTTGATGGCAACCTCGATCAAGTGGACCGCTCGTGCGTGGACATGTTGCCTGCTGTGACCTTCAAGGTGCCGCAGTCTCTCGTGTATCACTTTCTCAAGGCGCCGTCTGCCATGGGCGGCACAGCCTGAGCAGGTCGCAAACTTTAGCTCGAGCAGCGGCGGCTCACAATGTTTCATGCAGAACTCGCCAACAGCCATTGGCGTTCCACCCTGCTTCATCGCACCACAGCCTAATAGAAGAAGTGTGCACAGGAACTCAAATACCAGACAACGAGACTATCAATATTCGAAAATCAAAGCGATTGGTGCTTCATCACTGTCGCTGCTTTAGCTGGTCACCTGGCGAGAAGCTGGCTTGTTAGAGCTGGGCCTTGGGGTCGGCGGTGAGACGCGCGTACACGTCGTCCACGGTCTCAAATACGAGTCCTTGGAAGTACTCGGCACGGTCGCGAGCCACCTTGTCGTCATCAAACGTCGCGGCCCCCGAGACCAGGCTGATGTGGATCTCCGCCAGCGCCACCTCCTCGACAGACTCGTTCGCGACCACGGTCTTGATCATCTGCGTGAGACTGGTCTTCTTGAACTTGGTCTCGCTGTTGCCGGCGAACTTTTTGAGCAGCTCCAGCACGTGCATCTGGGCCACCTTGTGGCCTTCCACGTAGACGAACGGACGCCATGAGCCCTTAGGAGCGAGTAGCAGCTGAGCTACCGCACGTGCCGCGTCACGAGCACTGGTCAACGACACCCGCTCGTCTCCTGTGCCCAGCACCTGGATGGTGTTGGTCTCAGGTGAGTACATGTCCGGCATGTAGCCGAAGTAGTGGTTCGTCTTGGGCACGTACAAGTCGATGAACCCTCCGACACACACGATGGTCCACTCGAGCTTGTCCTCTGACTGTGAGGTAGTGTCTAATACAGGTCACCGCCAGGTCGGGTCTTGTTTGGAGGTCATGAGACCTACGCACGACCTAGGCAGAAAAAAGTCCAAGACCTATCCACATGTTTTTCCCACACGGGTCTCACTTCGATGTACTAGTGTGAGCGCGTTTTCCTCACTCTTTCTCCAAGTTAGGCAATGAGTAAAGGCTATCGACGTGTGGAGTGATGGATGCATCTTCTTAGTGCTCTTCACTTATCTAGGTAAAGCTTTGTGCCGCTGGTGAATGGTGTGTTGAATGACAACAGACATCGAATGTGTTGTCGTTCAACACACCAGTCACTGCACAACATACACTGAATGGATTGTTGTTCTGACTCAGAACTTCTGCGAGCCTACATTGTAGATTTATAGGTATGTTTTTTTATCGATACCAGCGCAAGAGCCATGGTCACGTCCACCACGTTAACTTCATGGTCACATCTTATCCGACATGCGTCGTGACGTATCTTCCGGACGAGTGCATCCAGGTAGCTGTACGACTACACTTACCAACCATATAACAAGATGGTGGATGTTGTTGTTGCTGTTACTTCTGACTCAAGCCCACGGAGCCCATTTCGTCGAGCTGCTCTCGCAGCTCAAGGAACATGATGGCGTACGGGGTGGTCAACATGGTCATGGACACAAGATCCATTATTCAGGTACTCCTCCTGCACGGTGGAAGAAATTCGGGATCTTGTCGCTGGCGACTTTGAGCTATGAGCTGCATGATAGAGACCGTAGGCTCTCACCACAAGACTAGTGGTCCGTATTAGAGTTGGGCGCACATTGTCCAGATAGATCAACGTTATCATCACCTCCAGGATGTAAGTCTTAACGTTATCTGACTTCCTTATCAGTGGCTGTTCAGGTATAGCCAGCCGATGTAGATGCCCTTCACGGTCATTCCGATAAAAGATCCACATCTTGTTGATAATCTTGAGCTGGTGAGGGCTTGTCGTAACCTGTGCTAGTCTAACCTGGGGCAGGAGCCTACTACTGTTCGATACCGGTGAGATCTGCCAGAGTCTGCAGCGTCTTCTGTTGGCGCGGAGTTGATGGTACCCGTCAGCAACACGGAGCACGTCAGCTACGATGAGGGGGTAGCTGTAGAGGGAGCTCGAAGAGG
>JAADWY010000483.1:0-24843 GCA_023336355.1 Pythium dissotocum
GAGAGCACGCGACAGCTCACGGAGCGTCTGGATGATACAGGTCGTGCCATCCTCGGCAGCATTGAGCAGAGCAAGCAGGAGCTCAAGTACCAGATTGGCGCGGAAGCTCAGGAGACGCGCCAACTGATTGCGCAGAAGACGGACGAACTCAAAACGCACATGACGCAGGAGACCCAAGGGCTGAAGGAGTTTATCGATGTGAAAACCAACCAAGTGATCGGCGTTGTGCGTGATGAGAGCAAGCTGACTCGTGAAACTGTTGATAAAGTCGGCAACCAGATCATCCGCGTCGTGGAGAAAGAAGGTGCGATGACACGGTCGTTTGTGGATACGAAGACCAACGAAATCAAGGACGTGGTGCGCGCTGAGGCGAAGCAGACCCGTGAGTTTGTGGATTTGAAGACGAAAGAAGTCGTGAAGGTTGTCCAGGACGAGGCAAAGACCACGCGTTCACGCATTGACGCAGTTGGTGATCGAATCATTGAGACGGTGAAAGACGAAGGTGAGATGACGAGGAAGGAGGTGCGAGCTGAAGGTAACAAGACCCGGCAACATATCGACGAAAAAACGGAAGAAGTGAAGGGGGTTGTGAGAGAGGAGGGCAAACTGATTCGAGACAAAGTGACGGCTGCGACGATCGAGTTCAAAGACCATGTGACGAAGCAAGCAGACACTGTAAAGGAGCGCATCGGTCAAGCGCAAACCGCACTTGTTGCCAAGACGGAGGAACAGTTCCAAACGCTGTCAGGGCAGGTTAGTGGAGTCGCATCTTCGATCAAGGACATTCACAGTGCAGTCGCGACGTCGACCGGAATGATTGCAGACATCAGCCTGGGCGAGTGCGTCACGTTCGAAACGAGCAACGCAGATTTCAAGCGAGCTCGCGACAAGTTCTTGGGTACGCTCAATCGTATTGGCGACGGCGTCTTCTCTCGGTTTGACAGCGACAGCACTCTCACACCAGAAGCAAATGAATCCGGAAACGTCATGCGACAGCTCCTCATTGTACTCGTGGCAATTTTCAGAAACCAACTTCCGGAGAATTTCCCATGGGACTTGCAGCAAGGGTGGTGGTCGGCACTGGTGACTGTTGACCCTGAATTTGACGACGTTCACCAAGCTGCGGTCAACTTGCAGCGTGTGTGGCTTGAGCTGCAGCTGAAGAGCGAAACGGATCCGGCCGGGTGGAGGTCATTTCTGGCCATCTCCCAAAACAACGACCTGGCGATCTCCTTCTTCACAGTCGAGTATGACAAGTTCTTTGTCGACTTGCGCGTCGCTGATGTGCTGGCTTTGCTCGACTGGTGTCGAGACAGGATGGAGTCGACGTGCGTGTATGACATGGAATACTCGAGCAATCTGTGCCGGAGTTCATTCCCGATCGTGGCGGAATTCAAAGAGCTTGTGCGCGATGCATTCACGAATATGGGCGAGATGCGTTCCAGTCTCAAGATCGCCGTCTCGGCTGGGATCAAGTGTGATAACGCCAAGAAGGCCAAGGCCTGGTCATCGTTGGCCAAGACAAAGAATCGTCTTCGCTCGCTTCAGACGGTGTCTACCAACCTCAACGAGCCATACTACGGAATGATCTACTCGTCGCTGACCAAGATCATCCTCGACTACCGCATCCAGGAGGCCGCGTTCCAGTTCTGCAAGTACTACGAGTTCAAGAACGGCGGCGTGGCGCCTCCAATGTGCGGCAGTGCGAGCGACACCAAGACCCACTACACCATGGCGCAGATCCAGCAAATGCGCTCGTGGCAGCCAGTCGCCCAGCGTCGTCTCACGACTCGCGTGCTACTCCCCACCCAGCCAGTACGTGATCCAGCAACAAGGCGATCGTATCCGTTTGTCGACTTGAGAACACTGCGAGCAGGCAGCTCGGTTCTCTTCTCTGTGCCGTCGTGGGACTTGGAGTGGCTAAAAAAGAACCGCTGGGTCCCCTCCAACACCAGGGCAGAAACTTTCCCAAGCTACTACGTCGAGTCCATCCGCCTGTTCCTGCCTATCCAGACCAACGACACAACGGGTGCGGCTTCCATTGCGAGCTTTGCTGTTGGCGCGACGATGGAGTCGATGCCGGAGCAGTTCCCCAGCTGGACGCTTCGCAACCGCACGTACACGCTGCCTATCCAGACCTTCGTGTACGACACGACGTTCGGTGAGCCATATTGCGTGGGATCCAGCAAACTTACGAATCCTTACCACGAAGCAGCCGACTGTGTGATCTCCAATAACCGGATTTCCGAGGTCTGCGTGCTCTCGTCTGGAAGTCCTGCGGCCGACACGTCGCGTATGTTGCTGCCGAGTCTCTTCGCGACGTGGCGCATCAGCGCAGACTTTGATCGAGCCGATCGCTACTACCAGCTCGCACAGCCAGTCATCAAAGCCGTTAATGGCAGCCAGGATGTGCCTGAGTTGAAGCTCTTCGCAGACGTCACGCTTCTTCAGGCGACAACGAAGGCAACTGCGTCCACTCAAGGCGTCGATGAGAGTGGGGTTCTTGCATCGACAGCGTCGACTTGCTGCGCATCAGACGAGTACAAGATGCCGCAGGGTCAGTGCGCCAAGTGCCCTGTGGGGTCGAAGACCGCTCTCAACGGGTACACCTGCAGCGTATGAAGGAAGAGGGGTAAAAAATGCGAAGGCGTGCGGCACAGAATCGAGAGTCTACCGTGAGTAGAGCTTGTTGTGTCCCGATCCCTTGATGTGTTGATGCGAGGTGTTTTTGGAGCTGCTCATCTCAAAGTCATCGCTTGCGACGCTTATGTTCGTTCCTTGGTGCTGTCCACAATGGCGTCCACTCGAAGCTCGCATAAATGTACAGCGCATTCCTTTCGAGCAAGTCGTTCACATTCGAGGTGTGTGTGGTGTTACGTTCCTGTCGTGGGAGCTCTTGAATCGGACGGATGCGCTGAAACTCAGCACACCGTGGATGTTCGCCAAAAGATCCACATGATCAAAGTATCCAGTTCAAGGATATGATGGGTGTCGGTTCCTGAAATCCATGTGATACCCATCAATACCGCCCGAAATTTCCTCAAACTAGTACATTCAATCATATTCACACCCAAATTACTCGATTATGGGAATGATTTGATACCGTATGGTCGGATGGAAGATGCCGGTCACTATCTGGCTCCAAGTTTACATGCGTCTGCCTGTGAGTCACGAGTCGCGACTGACTGGCGTCTGCTAAGTGAGACCATAAGACGTTGATGTCAACGGGGTCAAGTGTCCCTCCAGTCCAATCTCCACGATCTCTCTCATTCCGCAAGTTTCTTCGAGTCTCTCAAGCTTCCCTCCCTACCAATCACCATGGTCTCCGCTGGATCCATCGCCGCCGCCGTCGCCGTTGCGACCATCGCCACGTGCATGCCAACCACCGAAGCCCACGGCTACGTGGCCAAGCCGCCGTCCGAGTTCAACAAGGGCACCAAGTACCCATCCGAGTGGGTTGCTGAGTTCGGTCCGCCATGGTCGGGTACGTTCCGCACGGGTGCCCAGTACGCCGCGGTCGCCAAGCAGAAGGGCTTCAAGAACCTGCGTGCGTTCCTCGAGAGCCACGGCCCAGTGTGCGGCAACACCAACTCCAAGGCCAAGGCCAAGGCCATCCCAAGCGACAAGAAGGTCGTGTTCTCGCGTGCCATTGTCCACCCGGGACCGTGTGAGATCTGGCTCGACAACACGCTCGTGTACCACAACGATGACTGCGAGAAGACCTTCGGCTCCAAGATCCCGTCGTTCAACGTCGACTGGAGCTCGTGCAAGGGCTCGTGCCTGCTGCGCTGGTACTGGCTCGGTCTCCAGGACGGCGGCAAGCGCTGGCAGTCGTACAGTAAGTTCTTGCGACTTGGTGATCTTTACTTTGACTAGGAGGAGATGCTGACATGAGTGCTTTTTGTTTGATTTGTGTCTACAGAGAACTGCGTGCCAGTGACCGCCGGCAAGGCTCGCTCCATCGAGGACGAGGACGACGAGGAAGTCGATGACGAGCTGCCGTTCGACGAGAACTACGACGAGGGCGTCGCCGATGTGGACGCTGAGAGCTTTAGCCTGCAGGACGAGGAGGAGCGTCAGGCGAAGGGTGGCAGTGGCAACATGACGGAGGGTGCTGCGGCGTCCAAGTGCAAGACCAAGCGTGACTAAGTGGCCGCTCACTGGTCGGTAGCGTCGTAGCAGACGATTTTTGTTAAACCTACGTTCCTTATCAACGTCTCGTTCGCGAAACTCATACGATGGTGGGTTTGTTGTGCACGACTGGGCCTCATGCGCTCGGCACGTGGTAGAATACGCGTCTCTTGATGAGTTTGAACGCGTCCGTCGGTCTCAGTAACTCGCGCCAGAAGAAGCGCAGCATCCACACTTCGAGTGTGACAATTTACTGGCCAGGAAGCCCAGCAACTTGATCCGCCGTTGAACGCCGCCCAGATTCAGGCGGAAGATCACGCGGTCTCGCTCTCGCAAACCTTTGGGCACGAAGTACAACGCGTACACGAGTGCGATGGGGTATGCGATGAGCATGAGCGTGGTGAGCCGTGCGAAGCGACGGCTGTAGCCGAGTAGACGACGTGTGGGGGGAGCCACTCCATCCAGGAAGATCGTCCAGTTGCACCACAGCCACGCCGTCACAAGCGGAAGCGCGCGGTGCCAGTCCCACTGCACGAGATCACACACTCCAATCGTGACGACTGTGATCTGGAACGAGACAAACCATGCGTCCAGTTCGAGGAATATCCGCTTGACGAGCTGGCGCTGGTAGTGGACGGCGTACGCAACTGAGACGGCCAACGCGCAAGCGAAACTGATGATAACTGAGACCGTTGCAGGAGGACGATGCTCCAAGACACGGACATCGTCACTTTCGGTGAGGCTGATGATGATCCAGCCACTACCGTAGATTGCGGTCGCGTGGCTGAGTAGTCCGAGCACATTGAGCAAGTGCCGAGGTGTGATACGCTGGGAAACGTGGGCGAATCGTGGCCATAGAACCTTCGTGACATCGATGCCGCGACCTGCTGAAGAATGCAACAGCTTGAGCTGCTGAAGCGCTGACAACTGGCCTTGTATTGATAAACGGCGTGCAGTGGCTGCCACTACGTCCGTTGCTTCTTCCGCGACTAGAGCCTGAGACTGGAGCACGAGCTGACACACGGGGTGATACATATCACACTTGATACTACGGATCGGAGCCTTCGAGAACACGAGATGCTGAGTCCGAAAGACGCGGATGGCGGAGAAGTACGTGATGATGAGGTTGCCATTGACGAGGAGGTCCACGGAGTCGATCTCGATCCCTAGTACAGTGAAGGATTGATAGTGAAGATCCGGAGGATAGTGGAGTGCGGTCAGCGTGAGACCTATGAGAAGCGCCGGCGATCCAAATACCAATACACGCGTGACGAAGCGTCGTGTGTAGACGTTTGCGTCAAACGTTAGCGAAATGGCGAAGTTGCCTCCTGACGCGACGAGGCCCGCCATTCGCGCGTCATGGAACAACACATTCCACAACACGTCGTTGGCGGCGTTGACGCAGAACATAGGAACCAAAACTCGAACGTGCCGAGAAGAAGAAGCAGTACATCCCACGAGAGAGACGCAGCGATATAGAAGAAGACAAACGCGTCGGAGACTGCAGTCACGCAGCTCATGGCAGTACGCGCGGGCACATCGGCGATGAAAAACAGGGACAGTGTCGCCGGCCCAAACACCGCTTCCATCACGTTCATGAACGGCTCGAGTTGGCGTGTGAAACCTATGAGCTTGGCATTGAAGGCTGTGTCATCGCCACGACCACAGAGTTTTCCTAGGAGAGTTCTTCTGATGTTGATGCTTGCCAAGGGCTGCACAGCGTCTTCTTTGTAAATGTTGTGGGCTGCGATCGCCTGGCTCGGTCGGGGCCCGAGAGCAGCAGCAGCACCTCGAGTAGCTGTAGTCTTGGAAGATGCCGCATCGTGGTCTGGAGTCTCTAATGGCAGCGGGTAAACTGCAGCGCGCATCGCTGACTCTCAATTGACTGTGATAGTTGTGTCGATGAGCACAGCTCAAAGTCACAGCGTTCAGCTAAAATTAGCGCTTCAAAAAATACTGTCCTTGAGTCAGTAGTTTGGACCCCGAACAACATAATGCACTGATACAACTGAGTCATCATGGCCGTTTTATGTGCAATAAGACACGCTGACACCATCACGCGCTACTCGAGGAACAGGTAGCGCACACCAGAGTCCACCAGAGACGAGCAGTGTGCTACTCCAAACGCCTTAATTATCGTGTGGGAAACCACTGGCTGACATCGATTTTCAGACGTCCACGTTGTAGAAGGCCCGCCGCTTAATGAGCTTGAATGCATCATGTGGTCGCCATACCTCCCGCCACACGAAGCGCCACATCCAGACCCACAGCGTGAACAGCTTACTGGCTAAAACGCCCAGCATCTCGACTCGTATAGCAATACCGTCCTGTGCGAGGTCGAGTAGCAGTCGATTGTGAAGCGAGGGTCGAGCAGTTGAGAAGTAGATCCAGTACCCTGCGTACATGGGGTACAATACCAGCAAAACGTTGACGAGTATTGTGTGACGATGCGAGAAGTAGAGTTTGCGATGCGTCGTAGGCGGTAGAACATCAATGAAGATGGCCCAGTAGCACCAGATCCTGACGGTTACCATGAAGGGAATGCGGCGAGGATCCCAGCGAAGTAGATCGCAGACACAACAGGCAACGACGTTAGTCTGGAGGGCAACTTACCAGGCATCGAGCTCCACGAAGACATGCCGAACGAGGGCTTTCTCGTAATGTGCTGCGTGGATGAAGACACGTTGCTGCGAGCCCCGCAAGTTCGAATTGGAAGGAGGTGGTGCTGTCCAGTGATGCAGTGTTTCCTCGCACGAGCTCCACTGTGTGTGATGCCATCACGACAAAGCATGACAGGACACTGAAGTACCCCACCCAGTTGAAGCTGATCTTTAGTTTTGCGACGAAGTGAACGACCCTGGGCATCAAAGGTTGGGACATATCCATTCCACGGAAGCGCTGGTCGTCGACGAGTCGTAGCGGCCTATTGTCACCGCCTACTTGCGGTTGCTGGTGCGTCACATCCACTCGAGGCGCTAGGGGCACAAGTTGACAAACGGGCAGGAAGATATCACACGTGATGGAATCGATCGGTCCGTGTGAGAAGATTGCGCGGCGGGATCGAAAGACGCGGCTTGCAGTGAAGTACGCGACCGTGAAATTGTCAGTCATGAGCAGGTCGACCAGATCCACGCCCACGTTCATGACGCGGAAGGTCTCAAAGTGGAGATCTGGTGCGAGATGAAGTACCACAAGGGTAAGCCCGACGAGAATGCCAGGCGAGCCGATGACGAGCATCTGAAGCAGACAGCGGCGACTGTAAATGTTGGCGTCGATGAACAACGTCATCGCGAACACCGCGCCGAGGGAGATGAACGTGAAGCAGCGAACGTCCGCGAAGAGCATGCACCAGAGAAAGCCCGCGAAGACGTTGGCCCAAAAAAGGAACCAGAACTCGAACGTCTTGACCACGAGACATACCACATCCCACGATAACGAAGCCCCCGTGTACACGACGAAGAGGAATCCAGCGACGGCACCGACAGCGCTGATTGCCGTACGAAGAGGAACGTCGGTGACAAAGAACATGAGCGTGCATGCCGCCATGTTTACAGGAGCGACGCCGTACGCGAATGCCACCACGTGACGATGCTTTGTGAACGCGATGATCTTGTCGTTAAAAGCGTCGTCATTGAGGTGGCCGTAGAGCATGGCAGCAGGCGTTCTTCGTGTGTGGACGTGGGGGAGTGGCTCGACCACGTCGGATTCAGACAAGACGGCCGTAGTGCCCACGAGAGGAGCACGATGTCGTTGCCGCACTTTAGGAGCCAGTGGATGGACGGTGGAAAGCATCGCTCAAACAGAAAATACAAGGGACTGGTGTCGGATGGATCAGATGATCAAGCGGAGTCACGTCCAAATATACAGGGTGACTTGGCTTGGCTTGATCGTAGCTTGGAATACATTGACTTGAAGTACTCTATTTCCGTGGGCCCTTTCTACCCGCCAAAAGATTCGTCTCGTTTCGCCGATCATCTGGAAGCGAGGAACCGAAGGTAACGAAGCGTCCAGCACCAAGTTGACGCAACTGCGGATCAGCTTCAACGAATCGAACCCACGTCTTCTTCCTCCAAGACACATTGTCTTACAGGAGACAGAGGATCAGGACATCTCGGGGCAGTCTCAAGTCCAGTTTTGAACTCATGGCGTCTGTTTTAGAGCATCTAAGCCGGGTTTGAGCCAGGGGATGGACTTCGTCCGTCTTTATAAGCGTCTTTTCCACACTCGACATCCTTGGTCTCCGCAAACTGCCAAATGGATGGGGGATGTTGCCGCTGTTGGTCTCAACCACAGCAACATCCCTTTGGTCATTTAGCAATTTTCGCTGCGAAGGTCTCATCTAAACCCATCTACTCTTCAGTCAGAAAACGATGACTCGCTTGGGACTTCTCGCGACGGTGTCCACGGCGGCTGCGGCCTTGATGCTGGGTACCACGGACGCACACAACTACGTGCTCAAGCCGCTCGCCGAGTTCAAGTCGGGCACGCCAGGCTACGGCAACTGGGTCGACCAGTTCAGCCCGCCGTGGTCGGGCGACGTCCGCACGGGAGCGTCGTTCGCAAATCTCGCCAAGGCCAACGGGTTCACGACGACGCGTCAGTTCCTCGAGAAGCGCGGCCCGGACTGCGGGTACAGTAACCCGAATGCCAAGGCCAAGGCTATTCCTAGCGACGGCAAGGTCATGCTCTACCGCTCCATGGACCACCCTGTACGTACTTCTACCCCCCTGTTAGTGATGGAAATGCTTGTGTTCTTACTGGCTTGTTGGTTTTGTAGGGTCCGTGTGAGCTGTGGCTGGACGACACGATGGTGTACCACAACGATGACTGCAAGGTCGCGTTCGGCACGGCCACGCCGGGCTTCAAGGTCGACTTCTCGTCGTGCAAGGGCTCCTGCACGCTGCGCTTCTACTGGCTCGGTCTCCAGAACGGCGGCCAGCTCATGCAGTCCTACAGTACGTCGATCAGTGGCTGACTGTGAGTTTTGGGGGTCAGTCATCTAACGGGATGAATGTTGTCTTGCTACGATAGAAAATTGCATTCCGCTGGTCGGCACGGGCGGCTCCAGCTCGACCACCAAGACGTCGGCTCCAACTACCAAGGCTCCTTCTACCTCAGCGACAAAGACTCCTTCTACCCCTGCTTCTAAGGCTCCTTCTACGCCAGTCACGAAGGCCCCAACGCCAGCGGCCACGAAGCAAACGCCGAGCCCAGTCGTGAAGAAGACGCCTGCTCCGACTCCAAAGAAGGCCAGCGGCAGCTCGGAGATCGGCAGCGAGAGCAGCAAGACGACGGCTCCAAGCCCAGCGGCCACCAAGAAGAGCTGCTCGAAGAAGAAGCGCGTGTAAGGCGGCGTCCAAGGTTCGACTCACTCCGTTGCTTGTCAAAGTGTTCAGTTCAATACTATGATGTACTTTCCCATTGCGTCTCAGCAATGGATTCGAGTCAGCTATTAGAATCAATTTCTATTTCTATCGCTTCTACAGCACTTGATATCGTATGACGTGGTCCACGCTAGATCGGGACCTCATTCAAATAGAAATGATAGAAACGCATGCGACGTCTCTTCGTATCCATATCTTGCGATGCGTCCTTTCGCGTTCTTCGTGGCATTCGTTCGATCGCCAGACAGCCCACAATGGGGCAGCTCCACGGCAAAGCGGCCTACGTCAAGGCGGCGACGCCCTTCGTCAATGGTGAGGCCTACTACATTGCTATCATCAATTGGCTGCAGCCGTTTGGCACGGTCTCACATAACTTGTTTTCATTATGTAGCCTCGGAGAAGGATGTGAACCGCCTGTGGGAGGCGTTCAACGACGTCGCCGAGGGCTTTGGCCTGAACCAGGACGAGACCTGCGAGATTGCACGCAGTCTCATGCCGACGTTAGAGATCCACGCGAAGGCGGACATGGATCAGCTCACGATCCCACTCTTTACAGCCGTCGACACGGACGAAGTAAGCTCAAGCTCACCCTCCAAATCGCATTGTTTGATACTAATCGTCGCCTCTGTCTCCATTAGAACGGGCTAATTGACGCGCTAGAGTTCCTAGGCACCGTCGCCGTCATGTCCGCGATGACTGTGCAGCAAAAGCTCACTTGTAAGTACGATTTTGCGGGTTTTTTCATGACTTTCGGCTCATTGTGACCTTGTTTTGCGTGTCTACAGTCGTCTACAACAGCTACGATTTCAACGAAAGCGGTCAGATCTCGATCGACGAGCTCACACTGGCTTTACGGTCGACCCTCACGGGTCTCTGCAAGCTAGCGACTGGTGTGCTGTGTCCTACGGAGATCGTGCTCGAAGACATGGCACTTCACGCCTTCCACAAAGCCCAGAAACACGGGCCTGACGACTACATCACGCTGTGGGAATTCCTGAAATTTGCCGAAACTACGCCCGAAATGACATCGTGGGTCGACTATTTCGACTGTCCAGAGGAGAAATTCGTGGACGAAGTCGACAACAACGACAGCGATCTCGAGCTGGAAGAAGCTGCTGTGTATCCACTCGGTAGTAGTGGCAGCGACAGTCTCGTCGAGCTGGCTCGCAAGCGCGACAAGAGCTTCCCCTTCGATCCCAAGAAGCCGGCGTTCGATACTGACTTGCCAGTCGCCGTCAAACCCTGGCAGACCGTCGTGGCGAACGCTGCGCCTAGTGCGCCCCCGACGATCAACCCGAACGCGCCGGCCGCGAGTCTCGAACTGGACTGGATCTACGGCTTCAACAGCGACCTTCGCAGTATCGTCAAGTACGTCACGCCGTCCGAGATCGTGTACCCAGCCGGCAGCGTAGCTGTGCTGTACGACGTACTGGAACACAAGCAACGATTCGCCTTCCACCATTCGGATCTGATCCAGTGTGTGGCTGTGCATCCACTCAACCGCCACATCATCGCGACTGGTGAACGCGGCTTGAGTCCAAAGATCGTCGTGTGGTCGACACAGTCGCTGGGCACGACTCTCTCAGTTGTGAGGGGACTCCATCGCACGGGCGTCTCGCAGCTCGCGTGGATGCCCAACGGCCGAACGCTCGTCAGTATCGGCCAGGACGAGTTCCACTGCGTCGCAGTGTACCAGTGGGAGCCCACGGCGTCGTCTTCTACTGGCACTGGCACGGCCAATCCAAGTGGAACGGCAGCCATTGAGTGGTCCAAGCCTCCGACGCTCATCTTTGCGGATCGTTCTGGACCTGAGCCCGTGTACGCGTGTGCTGTACTGAGTGCCAACCAGTTCGTGACGTCAGGCCGACGCCACTTGTTCTTCTGGTCGCGGGAGAGCGACGAGCGATACACGAGCGACCACGCGTTGTTCTACCGACGACGCGGTGTTCTCGGTCGGAAAGCTAAGGTTCAGACGCTTCTCAGCCTCTGTGCAATGCCCAACGATCCGAATATGGTACTCGCTGGCTCAGCTCGCGGCCAGATCCTCGTGTTCGAAGGCCGCAATTGTATCAAGGTCATCCACGCACATGCGGCGTCAGTGAACGTGCTCCAGTCATTTCCTGGTGGCATTTTGAGCGGTGGACGCGACGGGAAAGTGCGTTTGTGGAGTAAACGCATGGAGCCAGGGGCGCAGTTCGATCTGGAGGCCTTGGGAAGCGTGTCTTCTCGCATCCGCAGCCTTGTGGCTTCTCCTGACGGCGGCGCGAAGCTGTTAATCGCGACTTCTGGAGCTGAGATATTCGAAATCGCGGCCAGCGACGGCTCCAATTTACATTTTGGAGCGATGCTGTGTGGCCATTTCGCCTTTGAGCTCCACGGACTCGCGATGCATCCGATGAAACGCGAGTTTGCGACGACTGGAGACGACCGAAGCGTGCGTGTGTGGGATATGAATACCCACAGACAAGTGCGTATGGCGATGCTGGACGCGCCGTCTCGAACCTGCGCGTATTCACCCGACGGCTCACTGTTGGCTATTGGCCAAGGAGCTGACGATGAGTTTGTGGGGACGAGTCAAAGGCGAATGACCAAGCTGGTGAACCCGAACAAGCAAGGCGCGTTTGCTGTGTTGAGCGAGGCGACGCTAGCCGTCAAGTACGAAGCCAAGGACTCGAAGAAACACATCCGCACAATCAAATTCTCTGGTGACGGTCTCACGCTCGCAGTGGGCAGCCACGACGCCTTCATTTACGCATACAACACCGACGACTGGGCGTCGAAGGGCAAGTGCAAGGCCCGCGATACCAGCGCAGTGATCAGTCAGTTTGATTTCTCGACCACAGGCGAGTTCCTCATGGCGAATGCCACCAACAAGGGCGAAATGGTGTTCTTCGAGGCTTCCTCAGGCGTGGAGATCACGCGAATCGCGACTCTGAAGGACGTTGAGTGGCACACGACCTCCTGTCCGTTTGGCTGGGCCGTCCAAGGCGCGTGGCCGGCAGAGCAGAGCCGGTATTTCGAGGTCTCCGCGCTGGGTCGCTCGTCGGGAAGTGGTCAGCAGTCGCTTCTCGCCGTGGGTGATAACCTTGGCGTGCTTCACCTGTTCCGGTACCCTTGTGTATCTCCCCAGTCAGTAGCCCACACGGTCTCCGGTGCTGGCAGCCCTATCACTGGTGTGTCGTTCACCAGCGACAACGCGTTTGTCATCGCGACGTCTCAAGACGAGCGCTGTGTGTTCCAGTGGAAAGTCGAGTACGAAGAAGAGGACTTCGCCGGATCTCTCGGCGCGGACGGCGTGACCCCTTCGGGTCCAAGCGGTGCAGCTATCGCAGAGTTTGAGTACCACGCGACGTCGGATGATGAGTTGGAGATGAGCCACGGAGACGAACGCTCGCCGTTTGATGAAGCCGCGGCCGCTGGGGACTTTGCGCTGGAGCTGTTGCATCACACGCAGCACAGTGGATCCAACGCAGCCTCCGCTGAAGCAGCAGCAGCGGCGGCAGTGGCTACAGCCGTGAAGCCGTGGGTTGCCAGTGCGGTCGCACCGTCAGAAGGCCCAGACGATAAGGATCTCGAGCTGTCGACAGTGCCAAACGAGAGTCTCGAGCTCGAGTGGGTGTACGGATACCGTTGCCACGACGCACGCAACAATGTATTCGCCTCCAAGACCAAGAGCTGGCTCGTGTATCCAGCGGCTCGCGTGGTCGTCGTGCTTGACACAAAGCTCTGGCTGCAGCGTCACTTCAAGCAACACACGGACGAAGTGACGGCGATTGCAATGCATTCCGGAGCGTCCAAGAAGAAAGGAGCGCGACCAAACACTAGTAGCGAGCCAGAAGCCAACAGCGGAGATAGTCGTCCAAACACTGGAGCTGGTACGGCGAACGCTGCCTCGTCAGGCTCGTGGTTAAGCTCCGCTGAAGTCGTTGCGTCGGGCCAAATGGGCAAGTTCCCAGTCATTCACGTGTGGAAACTCGACTCGCTGGAGATCCTCGTGTCGCTTCGTGGCTTCCACCGCCACGGAATTGCCGAGTTGCGGTTCAATCCGACCGGAAATCTATTGGTGAGTGTGGGACTCGACCCACAAAACTCGCTAGCGGTCTACGACTGGCAAAGCTGCGTCTTACTCGCCCACGCTGCTACAACCGCAGCTCCCGGACGAGTGCTCGGCGTCGCGTTTCAACAGGAAATGGACGGCAATCCGATGCTGTGCACCGTCGGCGTCAAGCAGCTCACTTTTTGGCGGTTGTCAGGCCACCATCTCGTCAAGAAAGACGCGCTTTTGGGCAAAAAAGGGCTTTTACAAAGCTTTTTATCGGTGGTTTTCTGTGGGAAAGACGCCATTGTCGGTACCACAAGCGGTGATCTGTACCGGTTCAAGGGCGTCGAGCTCGCGAGTATCATCCCAGCGCACCAGCGTAGTGTCGCTGCATTGTTTTGTCTCCCAAAAGCCCCGTACCACGTCGTGAGTGGCGGCAAAGACGGCATCGTGAAGCTCTGGAGCTCCGATCTCGAGTGTTTGGGGGAGTTTGGTGAGTTCAACGCCTCGAAACACCCCATTCGAAGCGTGTTTTGGGACTTTGAGAAGAACCAGCTCGTCATTGGCACGCGGGGAAGCACCCTCCACTTGATCTCGTCGCTGGACGGCTCTGTGATCACGCCCAAGACGCCTGACGGCACTCTGGTGGGGGATCTCAATGCGCATTTCAAGCGAGAACTCCACGGTCTCAGTGTCTGTCCGTCGAAAGAACGCTTCTGCACGACTGGGGACGACGCAATGCTGCGCGTGTGGGACATGGCTCGCCATATCCAAGTGCTCGCGAAGGAGCTGGACGCTGCGAGTCGCGCCTGTGCGTACTCGTACGACGGAGACTTCATCGCGTTGGGTCTCGGTGGTGGCAGTACAGCCAAGCGGCACAAGAAAGACGGTACTTTACTGGTGTTTGAAGACCGCGGAGGAAGTGTCGAGCTCGTGTACGAGACGCGAGACACCAAGCAGTCGATCAGTGTGGTCAAGTTCTCTCCGGACGGTCAGTCGCTGGTCGTTGGCTCGCTCGACAACAGCGTTTACATCTACGACGTGCCCAACAACTACTCCAAGCGAGCCGTTTTCAACAAGCACAAGAGCTGGATCACACACGTGGATATCTCCAGCGACTCGCAGTACGTGCGTTCCAATTGCGGTGGCTTTGAGCTTTTGTTTTCCGATATCACGACGGGTTCCCACGTCGCGAGTGCGACGGCACTGCGTAACCAAAAGTGGGATACGTGCTCGACGATCTACAACTGGTCCAACCAAGGCGCGTGGCCTACGAATGCCTCGGCGGCTCAGCTCGCGATCACCGCAAGCGCAGCGTCGCTGCCTGGTTCGTCCAAGGATATCGACAAGGCTGTACTAGCGGCAGGAACGTCCCACGGCCAGATCTACTTGCTCAAGTACCCGAGCTTTGTCAAGGGTGCAGGCTTCAAGAGCTACGCGGGCCACCACGGTGCGATAGCCCAGCTTGGCTTCTCAGGCCACGGCCTCGGTGCACAGTGTGTGAGTATCGGGAAAGTGGATCGTTGTGTCTTCCAGTGGCGGAAGACGCGAGCCAAGGCCGCCGAGGAGCTGCTGGGCGAGAGTGTCGGCAACGGAGGCGTCGTGAAAGACCTGGACGAAGACGAAGACGTTGCCCAAGAAGGACTGTTCGTCCCAGAGGCGTTTGTAAACTTGCCTTCGGTGGAGATCAAGCCGTATCTGAGTGCGATCATGCCACCAAGCGTCGATATGTTAGAGCCAAGTGAAGCTGATGGAGAAGCCTCCAAGGTTACGTTTGAACTGGAACACGTCTTCGGTGTACGATCGTATGATGTACGCAACAACACAGCGTACGCCAAGACCAAGCACGTCGTGTACCACACGGGCTGCCTCGGGATCCACTACGACCGCCGCACGCACACGCAGCAGTTCTATAAGGGACACTCACGGCCGATCGTGAGTTTGGCTGCGACGAAAGACGGCAGCTTTGTGGCGACTGGCGAGATCTGCAGCGAGCATTTGCACCACGAGAGGCCTCGTATTCATATTTGGGAGCCGTCTTCGTGTGCGCCTGTGACGATTCTAAGCGAGTTCCACACCAAGGCAGTGAGCTACATGGCGTTCAATCCTAGCCACAAGCTGCTCGCATCGATTGGACAAGATGAGTACCACTCGCTGGCTGTGTACAGCTCCGCTAGCGGCCTTTGGTTCGACGGTGCGCTGCTCGCGAGTACCAAGACGACTCGCCAAGACGTCTACTTTGTGACCTTCGTGGACGACCTGTCGTCGCAGTTCCAGGTCGTGACTGGAGGTAAAGACCACGTGATCTTCTGGCGTTTGGATGCCCCGAGCCTCGTAGCGATGTTCGGCGTGTTTGGAGCCAAGGCCCAGGTCCAGTCTGTACTGTGTGGAGCGTCGATCGGAAGCCTTGTGGTCACTGGCTGCCTCACAGGACACCTCTACGTATGGGAGTCTGGTGTGGTCTCCCGAGCGATTCCGGCCCACGAAGGAGCCGTGTACGCGATCCACGCGACGTCGCAAGGCTGTGTGACTGGCGGACGTGACGGGAAGATCAAAATCTGGTCCAAGACCGTCGCGCCACTGGCCGAGTTCAGTTTACTGGACGCGAAGCCCGCTGTACAGAACTCTATTGTTCGGTCCGTGTACTGGGACTTGGCGGAAGACCGCGTGCTCATCGGCACCAAGGGTGGTGAGATCCTCGAGCTCTCTCGGCTGACCAACGAGACGAGTCTCGTGACCGAAAGCCACTTCGACAACAGTGAACTCGCGGCGTTGTGTGCCCACCCGACTCGCCCTGAGCTCGTGGCGACTGCAGGCGAAGACCAAACCGTACGCGTGTGGGACTTGAACACACGCAGCGTGCTAGTAAAGCTCACACTGGACGGTGGACTGCGTAGTATCGCGTACGCGCCAGACGGCAAGACCATCTCGGTGGGCTTTGGCAGTGGCGCCAGCAAGGTCGCAGCCTCGGCAGCGTCCAAGAACTTGGCTAGTAAGGACGGTGCGTTTGTGATTCTGGACGCACTGACATTAGAGATCCTCCACGAAGGCCGTGACTCCAAGCAGAGCATTCTCACCGCGAATTTCTCTCCGGATCTAACATTACTGGCACTGGGCAGTGCCGACCACTGCGTGTACATGTACTCGACACTGGACAACTACTCGCTGCGGTTCAAGTTCACCAAGGTCAACGGCAAGGTGCTCCACGTGGACTTTGCCGCTGACAGCAGTGCGTTACGACTCAACAGCGACGCCTACGAGCTGCTGTTTGTATCGACGCTGGATGGCAGCGCGATCACGACGCCGTCCAGTATGAAGGATACACTGTGGGCTTCACACTCGTGTGTGTTCGCCTGGGACGCACAGGGCTTGTGGGACTTTGCACGCGACGACGAGTTCTTCCACGGCGTGGCCAAGGCCCATACGAAGCCACTACTGGCAAGTGCGTCGAACAAAGGAGACGTGCGATTGTACGACTACCCGTGTCTGTCCAAGCACGCCGAGCAGCACGTGCTGCGAGGTCACTCGCTCAACGTCAGCGGCGTCGCGTTCACCTGTAACGACTCGAGACTCGTCAGCATTGGTACGAACGACAAGAGCCTGCTCGTGTGGAAGCTAGTGACCAAGCCGCAAGCTCCAACAGCGAATGGAGCCAAGAAGAGCGCCTAAAACATCAAAAATCGGGAACGTAAACATGTTTATTGGAGGAAAATTGGAGATGTTTTTCACCAAAAAATGATGCAAAACAGAGTTTTAGCTTTCTCGGGGGACAAGCTCCGGTGGCTAGGCTGTGGAGGCTGTACGCTTACTGGTGGTGGGTGTCGTTACTGGGGGCGTGGAGATCGTCGAAAGTGTACCCATCCTTCTCCTCCTTCTCTTCCTTCTCCTCCTTCTCCTCCTTCTCCTCCTTCTCCTCTTCGTCGTCCAGTGAGCGAGATTCCCTCAGCGGCACGCAGTTCTTGTACGAGTGCCAGCGCTTGCCACCGTCCTGTAGACCCAGCCAGTACCAGCGCAGCATACACGAGCCCTTACACGATGAGAAGTCCACCTTGAAAGACGTGGCCGACCCCAGGGTCTTCTTACAGTCGTCTCGGTCGTACACGCGCTCGTCGTTGAGCCAGACCTCGCATGGACCTGGGTACTCCATCGCACGCGCGAGTTTCACCACGCCGTCACTAGGAATCGTCTTGGCCGGGGCGTTGGGCAGCGAGCTGCCACAGGTAGGACCCTTGGTCTCGAGGAACGCTCGCAAGTGCCTGTAGCCGCTGAGTTGCGCGACCCTCGCGTAGTCGGCTCCGGACGTGAAGGTCCCTGACCATGGGGACGCGAACTCGGCGACCCACCAGACCTTGGAGGCACCGGGCTTGAACTCAGCCAGAGGCTGCGTGAGGTACGTGTGGGCTTGGGCAGCGGGTAGGGAGATAGAGAAGACGGTGGTGAAGACTAGGAGAAAGGCGGTGGCGAGGAAGGTCTTCATGACGGAGGGATGGAGCTGGTGGTTGTGTGGGGAAGTACTGGAGGATTGAGGAATGAGAGGATAGACGCTGGAGGACTAACGTGGAGGAGGGATAGACCGCTTGATGCTGGAGATGGCTCGTGTTGGGTTAGACGACGACACTGCGTCCTTGGATCCGAAGATGCGGTTTTGAGATGATGACCCTACCACTTCAACTTGGCGGACGAAAACCACCAGGTATAACGCATTATAGTACATTTGGAGGTGGTGTCATTGCTTTCTGGATTGCACGTACTAAGTTAGGATGTAAATGCGACTGTAAAAATGAGAAAGCCACCTCATGTGACCCCAGCGACTAAAGCGCTGATGAGTGCTTATTAGACGCTGACAGCCGAGTGCATGGAGTACTAACCTGATAGTCCCAGCATGTGAAAGACTATCGCACCTCGTTGTCAGCCAAGAAAGTACCGATGAGCTGACCCAAAGACCGAATTCCTACCGATCTTCCCAGCGTTTTTGAACTGTATGGACGAGGGTGTCGCCATGCTACTCGACCATTACAAAGTGCTGGTGTTAGATACACGGACTAACGGGATACGAGGCGCAACGTAAGCTTAGTAGAATTACAGTTGGATTATCGTAGGATGCGCGTACTCGTACTAGAATCAGATGAGAAAAAGGCACAATGGCGAACATTTATTGGGAAAAATTGTTGTCGTCGCTCAGGCACAATAAACAAAACACGAGCGGCTGGACAGGAGAGGACTCCTGTGGCTTGACAGGCTCGCTTGACGGCTGCGGTCGGCTTAGCTTAGTTGCTAGTGGTGCCGTTGTTGAGCGTCTCGAGGTCGGCGAAGGTGTACTCCTCGTCGTCGTCGAGCGAGCGCGACTCCTTCTTGAGCGGCACACAATTCTTGTACGACTGCCAGCGCTTGCCACCGTCCTGGAGACCGAGCCAGTAGAAGCGAAGCATGCACGAGCCCTTGCACGACGAGAAGTCGACCTTGAACGACGTCTTTGTGCCGATCGACTTCTCACAGTCTTCGTTGTAGAACGCACGCGTGTTGTCGAGCCAGATCTCGCACGGGCCTGGGTGTTCCATGGTGCTGGCAATCTTGACCATGCCGTCGCTTGGGATGGCCTTGGCCTTGGCGTTGGACAGCGTGTTGCCACAGGTAGGACCCTTGGAGTCCAGGAACGACTTGAGGGTCTTGAAGCCCTTGCCTGGTGCGACCTTGGCGTACTGGGCACCCGTCTTGAAGGTTCCCGACCATGGCGGCGAGAACTCGGCGACCCACGAGGACTTGGACGCACCGGCCTTGAACTCAGCCAATGGCTGTGTGAGGTACGTGTGGGCCTGGACGTCCGGCATGGAGGAGGCGACGGCCACGAGGGCGACGGTGGCGGCGAAGGTCTTCATAGTAGGAGGCTGGTGGGGTGTTGGGAGGTCCTGGTAGATTGAGGAATGAGAGGATCGATGGTGTGAGACGTTAGTGAGACCGTGGATGTGGATGATAGTCCTTGCCACCGTTGAGATTGACTGTGGCCGTTGCAGTCGTCCATGCGATCACAAGGCAGTGTCCCTTCAAGTTGCCAGGACAGAGAGAACGTGCGTGAGAACCAGGTGGTGTGTTTCTTTTGTGTACATGGACCCAACTGTAGGACACATCTGTCCGAGCTCAGTGGGAATCAGCAAACAAACCCTGCTGGCGCTCTCGGTGGGATAACCTATAACAGTATATTGGTGAACCTTGATGGTTACGTATACTGACATAAGACATGTAGCCATGTGTGAAACTGTAGAGGCGTGACGAGATCAAAGGTCCAGTTTGAAGAAGACGGTGAGTGGTTGGACCGGCAGAACACTCCACGGCATTTTTTTTTAGGGAAGTCAAAGCACTGGATTCACCCAAGCGATTGGCGACCGGCTGGCTCTCTTTAGACCCTGGCTGAACCAGCCACGCTGATCCGGTCACACGCTTGGGTGAGCCGCCCAGATAGGGTCCGAATGGGGTCCCATCGTCTAAAGAAAGCACGCCAGTCGTCCCAGCCAGACTATCGGTTTAGAACCCGAAAAAGCGTATCGATCCCACTGGAAGACCCGTTATACTTGGGGAGATACGAGTACCTACTTCCAATTAGTTTTTGATACAAACGTTCATTTTTGTTAGAACAACAGATACAAACTCGTACAACGTGCACACCATCATCACTCAAAACTGAGCGTGGCGTCTAGTTGGTGCCCGTGCTGTTGTCGGTGGTCTTCCAGGCGTTGAGGTCCGTGAACGAGTATTCGCCATCAAACGAACGCGTCTCCTTGGACTTTGGCTTCGGCGTGCTGCTCGACTTTGGCTTGGTGGTGGTCGTAGTGCTGGAGCCGGACGTCTTCGACTCGTTGCTCGCCGTGCTGCTGCTGCTGCTGCCACCACCCAGAGGCACACAGTTCTTGTACGACTGCCAGCGCTTGCCACCGTCCTGGAGACCGAGCCAGTAGAAGCTCAGCAGACACGAGCCCTTGCACGACGAGAAGTCGACCTTGAACGACGTGGCCGAGCCAAACGTCTTCTCGCAGTCGTCGTTGTGGTACGCCATCGTGCTGCCAAGCCAGATCTCACATGGGCCTGGGTGCTCGATGGTACTCGCGAGCTTGATCATACCATCGCTTGGGATAGCCTTGGCCTTCGCGTTCGCGAGCGAGTTGCCACAGGTAGGACCCTTGGAGTCCAGGAACGACTTGAGGTCCTTAAAGCCCTTGCCTGGAGCGACCTTAGCGTAGTCAGCGCCGGTCTTGAAGGTACCCGTCCATGGTGGGGAGAACTCAGCGACCCACGAGGACTTGGAGGCACCCGACTTGAACTCGGCCAATGGCTGGGTGAGGTACGTGTGGGCCTGAACGTCCTGGATGGAGGCAGTGGCGGCAACAAGGGCAACAGTGGCGACGAAGGTCTTCATGGTGTTCGAATGAGGTGGTTTTGGTTGCTGTTGGATGTGGAGAGCTCAGGCAAATTGGAGAATGAGGACACCAATGCACCTCGCGATTGACCTCGTTCAGTGGCAGAGCGGCACATGCCTGGATGCGTCCGAGACTTCGCTAGACACAGCGGAGTGGATACTGTAACCAGTCGCGTTGCACGAGACCTTGAGGTTTCTTCGTGTGTTGAGATCAGTGTCCGCAAAATCAAGTAGTCAAGGCACGTGGATTGAGGCGGCTGGCACTCAGGACTCCTGATGGATCTGGTAAATCAGTACGTTTGGCCACAGTGATACCTAGTATGGCGACGAGTACTGTGTTAGTATATTTCCTAGTAGAGTATGGGCTAAGTTACAGTGCCAGCTTGGATGCTGCTTTTTGTATGTGTGTCTGCTGGCGGTAGAGGCGCATGCAGACAGCTGATGGGTCCTTGATGTGGACTCGTGACCAAAATGGACCAAACACTGCACTACACGGTGACACGGTGTGCTGTAGTGTGGGGAAGTCGAATTTCCATTGGGAACAGACCGGCAGAACAGCAGAAGCAAAGTGGGTCTGGCTAGCTCCAGATTGCAGAAGATTGGACAGCGGCTTCCACGAATGTCCAGAGGCATACTAGTACTACGTAGTATTAGCATGTTCCTCATACTAGTGCTTGTCGATGGCTAGCACTCACTCGTGAACGTCTATTGCATGTTTCTAATAGTCGATGATCCACCCAAGACGTGTGGTCGCACGGCAGTACCGGTAGTTTTGGACACGATGCTAGTTTATTTTTGAATCTTGAATTGGCTTTTGAGAAAGGACATGATGCTAGTTGTACTCTAGAAGCGAGTACTGCTGTAGCTGTGCCGAGAGTGCAGTTTAAATGATGCACGTGTAACCGTTGAGTGCGGACTTGAAGCCCGCCGGACACTTGGTGCACACGTTCTGTGGGTTCTTGTACTCGTCTGCCGCACAGCACGTGGTCGTCGCTGTGAGGCCGATACTGTCAGTAGCCGAACGAAGCGTCGACGCACTGGACTGAGCTGTTGCCTGCAGCAGTGTGACGTCGGCGAACAGCTTCGTCTCCGGCAGACTGGTCGTCGAATTGCCGCTGGCAAGTGGCGGAATCGCCAACTGGTACAGCGGACTCTTGCGGTCAAAGTCAGCACTGATGCGCCACGTTGCGAAGAGACTCGGTAGCAGCATGCGCTGCGTGTCAGCTGCACTGTTGCCCGTGTTTCCGCCACTCAACGCACACAACTGCGACACGAGATTGTCGTCGATAACACAGCCAGCCGACTTGTGGTACGGGTTCGTGAGCACGTTCGAATCGACGCAGAACGGCTCACCGTACACCGTGTCGTACACGAAGCTCTGCGTCGGCAGCTTGTAGTTTCGGTTGCGAAGTGTCCAGCTCGGGAACTGGTTGGGCATGGACTCCATCGTCACCGTCACAGCGAAGCTCGCAGTCGAGGCAGCGCCAGTCGTGTCATTCGTCTGGATGGGAAGGAACAGACGGATGGATTCGACGTAGTAGCTCGGGAAGGTTTCCTCCTTGGTGTTGGACAACACCCATCGGTTCTTCTTGAGCCACTCGAGGTCCCACGTCGGCGGAGAGAACAACACCGAGCCACCTGCCTGCAGTGTTGGCAAGTCTAAGAACGGGTAGTGCCGACCAGATACAGTGTCCGTTGCTGGCTGTGTCGGCAGTAGCAAGCGAGTCGTCAGACGGCGCTGCGCAACCGGCTGCCATGAGCGCATGTCCTGAATCTGCGCCATGGTGTAGTGGATCTTGGTGTCGCTAGCGCTACCGCACATCGGAGGAGCCACGCCGCCATTCTTGAACTCGTAGTACCTGCAGAACTGGAATGCGGCTTCCTGGATGCGGTAGTCGAGGATGATCTTGGTCAGCGACGAGTAGATCATCACGTAGTACGGCTCGTTACGGTCACTGGACGCTGTTTGGAGCGAGCGAAGACTGCGCGACTTGGTCTTGGAGATCGACGCCTTGGCCTTCTTTGCGGTTTCACACTTGGCTCCGGCCGCGGCGGCGCTGGACAAGCTCGCTCGCATTTGGTCCATGCTCGAGTATATCTTCTGGAGCTGCATCTTCATGTAGGCGAAGGCCTCGTAGTGGCTTTGGCAGTTGCACCTCGACTCTTCTCGAGCTCGAGCCCAGTCAAGAATGAGCATGGCTTCACTCTGCCGACAGTCGTAGAAGAACTTGGCGTACGGCACGTTGAAGTTTTTGAGCGTGGTCGTGGGGTTCCGCATGAGTTCGAGCGTCGCCACCCAGTCCTGAGACGGACGCAGCAACGCCAAGTCGTCAAAGACCTTCCAAATTCGTTCGAAGGCGTTGTTGATGCTGTCGGGCACATCCTCCGACAACTCGTCCGCCGAAAAATGGATCCACGCACCCCCCAGTGAAGAAGAGGGTTCGTACTTCTCGATGTCGCCACGGAATAAGTCGATGAGAATCCCGATCGTGAGTTGCACAAAGTCGCCGCGTGCTTTGATCACTTGCGCCTCGAGCTGACGGTTCAGCTCATCGGTGACGCTGAGCACCGTTGTCCGTGCTTTCAAGAAGTTGGTGTTGGCCGTTTCAAAAGTCTTGCACTCGGCCAGACTCATGTCGGTGATCAGTGCATTGGACGTAGCCACAGCGCTGCCGAGATCCTTGAGGGACGATGCGACGCCACCGACTTGGCTCGACAGGTTCTGAAACTGCTTGTCGCTCTTGTCCAAAATGGTCGACTGGGCCACATCGATCCGGTCGTTGATGATATCGGTCTGCTTCGACATATGATCCTTCAACTCGATTGTCGCCTGCGTGACTTTGTCTCGCGTCAGTTTGCCTTCCTCCCGCACGACGCCCTTGACTTCCTCCGTCTTCTCGTCGATGTGCTGCCGCGTCTTCTCCCCTTCAGCACGGACCTCTTTCCGCGTCTTCTCACCTTCGTCCTTCACCACACCGATGATCTGGTTGCCCTTCTCATCGATGTACGCGCGCGTGGTCTTGGCTTCGTCCTTGACGGTTTTGATCACTTCGTTCGTCTTGACGTCCACGAACTGGCGCGTTTTCTCTGACTCGGCACGCACAGTCTCCTTGATTTCGTTGGTCTTGGTGTCCACAAACGCGCGCGTCATCGCGCCTTCTTTCTCCACCGTACGAATGATCTGGTTGCCAACCTTATCCACGTTCTCCCGTGTTAGCTTGCTCTCCTCGCGCACAACGCCGATCACTTGGTTGGTTTTCACATCGATAAACTCCTTCAGCCCTTGGGTCTCCTGCGTCATGTGCGTCTTGAGTTCGTCCGTCTTCTGCGCAATAAGCTGGCGAGTCTCCTGAGCTTCCGCGCCGATTTGGTACTTGAGTTCCTGCTTGCTCTGCTCAATGCTGCCCAAAATGGCCCGCCCTGTATCATCCAGACGCTCCGTGAGCTGTCGCGTGCTCTCATAGATGTCTCCACGGATCGCCGCCGCCTTCTCGCCCACCTCCTTCGTGATGGTCTGCGTGCTGATCTGGATCGCGTCCTGCAGCGTCGCGCCCACAGTGCCGATCGCAGCTCTCAGGTCCTGACGCGACTTCTCAATGTCGCTTCGAATCGCTTCTGTGCTGGCAGCGATCTGCTTCTTCAGATCCGTGAGACCCTGGATGAGCGTCGCGCCGATCTGGTTGGCCACGCTCTGCAGCGTCGACAGCGTCTCGTACTGCTTCTTCTCGGCGTCCAACACATCCAATTTCTTGCGAACGTCGACTTCCAGCAGATCCACGAGCGAGATGTCATTGCTGCGACGCGCGCGCTCAAAGTTCAGCACGGACTGGAGACCGCTATGGAACTCCTGCAGCCGGCACAGTGACAGCGGCTCTAAACGC
>JAADWY010000484.1:0-24780 GCA_023336355.1 Pythium dissotocum
CGTCAGCTATCCTAAATCAGTCGATTCCAGGTTGTACATGGCTACACTTGTTCATCCGCCTGAACGAACGACTCTATTAGCGGGTTGTGGTGGTGGTTTCGCCACCCGCACGACCGATCGAGATCTCCACAGTCGATCAGGTTTTTCTCCGTCTACCACTGTCGATGGGTACCAAGATCCAAGTCCTCCCCAGCCACAACGCAGACGATGCACGTGCTGCTGTTCACCTGGATGATGCTCGTGGCGTGTACGTGGGCTCTACAGATCCGCAGTTGCACACAGCTTCTGGCAAGGCACAAAATCACTCAGACTTTGATTCCATCGATCCGCACCCCCGCCATCTACGCGCCAGTCGAGGCCACTACTCGCTGTGCTTGCAACGGCATGATGCTAGCAGGCGTCTGGTGGGTCATTCACCCGACACACTACTACGACACGGAAGACAACGACTCCAAGCTCTGCCCCTTCGTCGTGGCGCAGTACAACATCCATGGTGTCTTCAGTATCAAGAATCACAAGGCCGAGCCTGCGACGAAAGCACCACGAAGCTGCGCCAGCGACAGCTACCCCGTGAGCTACTACTTTTACCACGGCAGTATCGGGTACTACGCATTATACGCGGAAGGGCAAGGCTCATACTGCAGCAAGGACCAAACGATGTACTCAACAACCACGGCAGTCGGGTCCGTCGACAAGAACTTCAGCGCGCTGGCAAAGTACGAAGGAACACCAGGCTACCACTCGTCCTACGTCTTCGATAGCGTCGGTCTCATGTGGCTGACGTATCGTGCGGTCGTACTGACGCGAAGCGTCCTCTCGTGCTCACGATACGGACGTCGACTCGACGGACTTCAGGAGTCCATTTCAGTCTCCAATGCCGTCGTCTATGCCCAGCAAGCCGCTCGTCTCGCCCCACACGCAGCTACAAACTGGCATCGACTCGCGTTGGTGTATTTCCTGGTTGAGGGCCTGATGACCGACTTGTTTTTGCTGGTCGCATACGATGGGTTTGGTGTCAAACTCCAGTACATTTCGCTGGGCTACAACATCGCGGGGAGGTTGTCGATGCTGTTCGAGATGATCGAGAACTCCAAGTTGCTTAAGCTTCCTACCTTGCTCTTAGCCAAGCGTGTGCTGTTCAACACTGAGCTGGCGCTCAAGGGCGAGCTGCTGTTCTCAGTGGTGTTGAACCACTACCTGACTGGCCTCAGTCGATCCGACCTCGGGCCGACTTTACCGATCGCAGAGGCTGTGTCCTAATATGCATGGAGTTTGTTCAACCACGGACTCGTTGTCCTCGGGATCGCCGTCGTCATCCTCGCCGTTCGTGTCATTGGCACGATCGCCTACGTACGGTACCGATACGGTTCGCTGCGAATGCTTGTGGTGCCGTGCTGTGTGGACTCGGCCATGGGGTATCGTTGCAAACTGGTCAAGGTCTCCGGTTACGACTTCCATGGCCAGCGGTTATGCTACGTCAAGGAGACGCTCAAAGCCCACGGTCTCTTCAAAGTCGCTGATGAGAAAGAAGGCGAGCTGCTCGTGTACCACAAGATCCACTGGCTTCCATCGAACCGAGAAGACCTCGCCGTGCTTGGAAAGCGGACTGAAGAGCACGTGGATCCATTGCCTGAGACTCTCTATGACGGACCAGTGTCGGTGTGCGAGCGCATGCTGTGTTGTGTTACGACTTATGACGACTGGGCAATCAGTTCAAGCGAGTCGGAAGACGCGGGTCTACTCCCCAGGTGGTTAGGCTCGAGTGATTCTCGACAAGTCACGTTAGCTGAGCTTCTTCTTAACTGGTTCAGTAGTACAGTAAATCACGATCACACTCATCAGTGGTTTTAGGTAGAATGAGAATAGAATGATGCGTGTGGCCCGGTATCTCGTTGAAACTCCTCACTCTGCGTGTTCCACAATCGCGTAGTCTATCTTTGCTTCATTGCTCTTCGCGCGGTTGACTGTTGCCTGGTGGCTACAGTGTGTAAAAGTAACCTAAGGCAGCGAATATATGCGGACACGGTCAATCAGTTGGTTCGTGGATGGGTGGTTTCGTCCCCTCACCTTCTAGTACCGCGCTGTGTTCCATCTGACCCTGCTTGCCAAGGACTTTGACTAACCGAGGAGTCGTTTTTCAACTCGACCACACAGTATCAATCAATCAAGGTGGAGTCTATTGGGCGCGATTTAATGAACCTAAGAACTGCGAGCACGCGAACATGCACATAAAGAGAGGGACCTGGATTACCAAGTCGAGACCAGTCGTTCACTCGCCTCAACTTGCCATCGACCACACAGTAACGAAGTCTGCCAGCGGCTACCAACGAGACCGAGTCGCATGAGCACCATGGTACTGAGCGGAAGTCAAGCGAGCTCTCCTACACGTCACAGCGTGATGGTAACTCACGCAGCCCGCACGCAGCCAAAGCACCACGCTAGGCGCGTGCTTCTCGTCGTGTGGGCATTGTTCGTCGCAGCGCCATGGACTCTGCAGCTCCGCAGCTTCTCGCAACTCGTCGTGCGCCACAAGATCACACAGAACCTTCTGCCTCCCAAGGACGCCACAGTGGTAAAGACCGCGTCGGACGTTGTGACGCATTGTCCTCTCAGCGGCATGCCATCTCGCTGGCGCGTGGTACACGATGTACGCCTCCCACTACTACGAAAGCCAGCGCATAGCGAAAGACTCCACACTATGTCACTACGTCTTCCCACAGTACAACGCTGACGGCATGTACAACGTCCAGAAGCACAAGGTCAAGCCCGTGCACTCGGCTCCGAGAAACTGCTGGAACGACAGCTACGCGATCAATTACTTCATGTACCACGGCACGATCGACTACTTCGCGCTCTACACGGAAGGGAGTGGCTCGTACTGCAGCCTGGACGGTACAGCGTACATGGTCTCAAATGCCATCAGCTCTAATGACATCAATTTCAACTCACTGGCCAAGTTTGAAGGCGTCTCGGGCTACTACTCGTCGTACTTTTCTTCGGCTGTGTTGGCACAGGCTGGCTCGCGTATCGTGCGCTAGTGTCGGCACGCAGTTTCCTGTCGTATTCTCGCTACGGACGACGCCTTGACGCTCTCCACGAACCGATGACAGCAACCAATGCGATCGTGTACATCCTGCAGGCGGCTCGCCTTGCCCCTCACGAAGCGGCCAACTGGCATCGCCTTGGGTTGGTGATTCTGCTGATCGAAGGGCTCATGACTGACCTGTTCCTGGTAGTCGCGTTTGACGACTTCGGTGCTAAGATCCAGTACATCTCACTTGGCTACAATATCTCGTATATGCTGTTTGAGATGTTCGAGAATTCCAAGCTCACGAAGCCAGCGATTCAACTCCTCGTCAAGCGTGTGCTGTTCAACACGGAGCTGACTCTCTGGGGCGAGTTTCTCTTTTCGATTGCTATGTCGTACTACATCACTGCGCTTGCTCGGTCTCCGCTCGGGCGTACGCCACAGGTCGCAGAGGCTGCATCGTACTACCTGTGGAGTCTGTTCAACCACGGGGTCGTCGTTCTCGGGCAAACCTTGTTCATCCTTACCGCTCGCGTCCTCGGCACGCTTGTGTTTGTTCAGTGGCACTTCGGGTCGGTGACAATACTCACAGTACCGTGTTGTGTGGACATGGTCATGGGCTACCGATGTAACCTCGTGAAGGTCTCCGGCTACGAGCTTCGCGACAATCGTTTGTGGTATTCCAAAGAGACGCTCAAAGTCCACGGTCTCTTCAAAATCGTCGATGAAATGAGAAGCGAGTACCTCGTCTACCACAAGATCCATTGGCTTCCGTCGAACCGAGAAGATCTCGCAATTATTAGGAAGCTCACGGGCGAGCACGTGGACGTGTGGCCTGAGACTCTCTACGACGGGCCAGTGGCTGTGTGTGATCGAGTATTGGGCGGCGATGGGACGGGAGATTGGCCATTCAGAGTGCGACGAACAGGATCTGGAGACTGCACGTCTAGTTCATACTTCAACGTAATAGGCGATACCAGAGGAGACAAAGAATAGTCCATACAAACTAGCTTAGTATTTGATGTGACTTTCTCGACTAGCTTAGTATGTAGCCATCTCGTCCCAACTTGAAGAGCGCCTTCCAGGAACGCGACAGCGCGACTCTTCGCCTTGCTCTTGGCTCCCACCGTGCATCGTGATTCACGACGTGAAGGGCAGTGGTTTCGCGTCGACCGAATCCGTTTCACTGGCCGATGGATCCAATCCGATCCATTCTCAGCGTGGCGACAGCATCGCACCATCCCATGCGACTATGAATCGCCTGTGGGCCATGGTGCGCGATGGCAATATTTGCGCTATTTCCTACGATTGCAGGGGAGGAAAACGGCGTGTCCAATCGAGCCGTTGGACTGCTCGTTCTCCGACCAAAACCAGCAGCGCTGCTTGGAGAAACCCTGCCGTTGCCGCTGCTTCTCGCGTCTGGCTCGTCACCTTCCTCCGCGCAGTCTCGAGTTGTTGAAGCCACGACCACTCACTCGCCTCGTGCTGTTGTCGTGCGTGGAGTTGCTGCATTTGTAGCGTCGTCGTAGAGCGCCATGGGGAACCGCTGCTGTAAGAGCGCAGATCCACCTGCGGTAAGTTCGATGCCTTCTGTCTGTTCATCATCCGTAGCCAGTAAACTCACGTGAGTGTATTTGTCTGTGATCAAGGCGGACTCTGAGGATGGCGCCAACCCGTTCAAGCCAAACAACCGCAAATGCACCGACATCCTGTGCTCGCTGGTGTTTATCATCTTCTGGATCGGCATGATCGTCATCGCTGCTGTGGGGTACACGCACGGCGAGCCCAAGCGATTGATCTACGGCACGGACTGGATGGGCCGCACATGCGGTCTCCAGTCGGCAGCCAAGGACGGTATCCCGGCGTACGACCTCACCAAATACCCGTACTTGATGTACCCGCGTCTGTCTGAGGATCTCATCGCACTCTTTGGAGACTCGAACCAGGACGCGTCGTCGCTTATGACCACGTCGACGCTGCGCAAGCTGTACGGTGTCTGTGTGAAGGAGTGTCCGATGACCAACAACTCGGCTCAGCCTCAGTACATCCACGCGTACCTGGACTACTCGGCAGCGGATCCCGTCAACACCATCTCCACGAGCTCGGCTAACAACGTGGAGAACACCAAGGCCGGTTCGCCTTGGCGGCTCATGCTCAACACGACCGAGGTGCTGCAGCGCTGCATGGAGCTGAGTACGATCCGTGTCCAGCAGTACGCACGGTGCGTGGACGACTGCTCGGCCGACGAAGACGCGTACTACACTGCCAGTGGCAAGACCCCTCGGACGTGTGGCCAGGACGAGATCCTGAACCCGATGTCGGACTGTGGTAAAGAGGACTGCAAGGAGTACATCCTCGCGATGCGTCCCAACTGTACGAGCGTCGAGACGGCGCGTCGAGAGACCATGATCACGAGCTCCCACTCGGATCCAGTGACTGAGATGCTCAGCCGCCAGTGGTTCATGGTCGCTCGCTGGATCGGCGACGTCCAGAAGGCAGCATTCCCCATCCTCGTGTGCGGTGGCCTCTTCGCGCTTGTGCTTGGCTTCCTCTGGTTGATCATGCTGCGATACTGCGCCGGTGTCTTCGTGTGGCTCGTGATCTTGATGGTGATCGTGATGCAGCTCGTCATCACGCTCTTCTGCGCGTACGAAGGCGACTTGCTGTCCGCTGAGAAGATCACCAAGGCCATGAACAGCATGGGTATCAACTCGGCGTCAGTCTCAGCATCGCTCAACAACGCCATGACCCAATCCACGACGTACATCAACGGCAGCGGCTTCCAGGTCACGCAGGACCAGGTCCACTACTGGGCCATCGCGTACTACGTGATGATCGGCGTGGATGTCGCGCTGTTCCTCGTGCTCATTTTCATGTGCTCGCGCATCCGCATTGCCATCGGCATCATCCGTGAGGCCTCCAAGGCGCTGCAGTCTATGCCGTCGCTGGTCTTGTACCCGATCATCCCTACGTTCTTTGCCATGGGACTCGTCGCGTACTGGGTCGTCGCCGCCGCTTACATCATGACGTCCGCCAACATCTCGGTCAAGGACGTCCAGGCCGTCGCCGCGAGTGCCATCGGCCGCAACAACACGGCCGTGTCGGTCGAGATCGAGAACGACGACGTGATCAACTACCTGTTGATCTATCACTTGTTTGGACTGCGCTGGACCAACCAGTTCATCCAGGCGGTGGCGTACACGACGCTGGCTGGCTGCTTCTGCGAGTACTACTGGACGCTGGACAAGCGCGAGGTCAAGGGCTTCGTCGTGGCACGCTCCATTTGGCGCACGCTTCGGTACCACCTCGGCTCGATGGCGTTCGGCAGCTTGATCATCGCCGTCGTGCAGATCATTCGCTTGGCGCTCGAGTACGTGGACCAGAAGATGAAGACCGCGCAGCAGGGCAACCGCGTCGTCAAGGTCGCGATGCTCTGCCTCAAGTGCTGCATGTGGTGCTTCGAGGCCGTGGTCAAGTTCCTGAACGCGAACGCCTTCATCATCGTGGCCATGAAGGGCTCGAGCTTCTGTCCGGCCATGAAGGACTCGTTCTTGCTGCTGTTCAACAACGCCGCGCGAGTCGCGACCGTGAGCATCATCACGCGCTTCCTCATGGTGCTGGGTAAGCTCTTCATCGCCGCCTTCTCCATGTTCTTCATGTTCCTCTTCATCCGCCACCCGCCAGAGCACATCCCGACCTTCTTCCTCGGTGACCTGGACGAAGTCTCGTCGCCCATCTTCCCGATGCTGGTACGTCGCCTCTAATTCTTCCTCATCCTTCAGGCTTGCTCATCTTGTGTGTACTGTACTGTAGATCACTGGCTTGCTGGGCTACGCGACGGCGTCGTTCTTCCTCGACGTCTACGGCACGGGCATCGACACGATCTTGCTGTGCTTCTGCGAGGACTGCAACGTGAACAAGAGCACCGATAAGTACTACATGAGCGACGAGCTGTTCGCGTACATCGACGGCCCGGCCAAGAAGAACGCCTTCAAGGCCTTTCAGCCAGCACGCGACGTGAGCGCACGCGACGTGAGCGCACGCGACGTGAGCGCACGCGACCGCGCTGGTAGTAACAACGCCGAGCCGGCCACGGCGCCGCCGATCTACCAGAAGGCCACGCTTATGACCAAGAAGTAAGCGCCGCGATCACGCAGACGCATACAGGGCCACTACGGCCAGAACCATATATAATCCAATCCATGCATAATCATCCAATTGCCTTCTTTGTTGGACTCTTGTTTAGCTGCTTTTCCGGACGATGAAGAGCTCGCACTCACCTGTGTCCAGCAGCTCCTGGAGGAACAAGCGGCAGTCGTCGTCGCCTGCAAACGCCCCAGGCGCCTGGAGCTTCGAGTCCAGGTTGAAGCAGAGGCCGTCGATCTAAAACAACGCCAAATTAGTGCGTAAAACGAAGATTAGAACGTATGGAGGTCAGAAAAATACCTTTTTGATGGCAAACCAGTGCCGCTGCTCCATCCCGAGGCGGCTGAATAGCCCGCCGAGCGTCACAATGTTGCACAAGACACCTTCGATGGCGTCGAAGTCCAGTGTCTCGGGCGTGACGCGCTGGCGTTTGTCGGTCCATTGCATCTCAAATCCTGTTTTACGGGCTCATTTAGAACCCAATACGCATTTACGTAGACGAAAAACCCGAGAAAATCATACCTTTTTCCTGGAGCACGAGCATGAGCACGTTGACGTCGTAGTTGCCAAGCCCAAGCGCTGAGCGGTGCGGGTTCCATAGATATGCACGTAGAGATGGCGAGACGCTTGAGTCAGCAGGCGAATCGTTGGCGTTCTGCACGAGTTGCATACAAACGGCGTCGAAACGCTGCTGGTCAAACATGCGGGCTAGTGACGCCAATTATGAGTCAATTTCTGCCAGAACAGCATGGGCGGATAGCAGGGGATACGTAGAAAATGTTAATGACGTACCTTGCATGAGGTTGTTGAGTGCGTGGATGCCGCAGCGCAGACGCTCCTGCTTCTCATGGTACAGATTTGTCGCCATGGATGTTGATGATGGGCTTTTTTGAAGTCACCTCCTAGTGACATTATCGCATACCCGCAGAAGAATGACATGTTGACATTCTCTGCCCTAATCTAGGACTAATTGTGACAAATGTAACAGATGATTGCATGTATTTGTTGCACGTGACAGATCGCACTGACTGATGTTTTGGACCGTCTGCGATTCAGGTCTTGTGTGTCACGAGTCCATTTCAACTGTAACCCTTCCCTTGCAGGCGTACAGTAGGACAAGAGGAGGATGCGTCAAATGACAAATGACAGCGGGTGAGGTCACGCCGGGCACTCACTTGCGCTTGTGTCGTCGTGTGCGCGTAGGAGCGCGGCCCGCCCGCCCAAATCGCCAACAAAACGCCAACAAAAGTCTAACTGGCCCGTGACGCCAGTTCGAAGAAGCGACTGGAGAAGATCGACTGAAGACAAGTCGACCTCCGCGCTTATAGATCCTACCCACTGTACAGCCTCGCCACCGCTGCGTCCGTACAGTACCCCAGCGCACCACCTTCATCTCCTATCGTGTCGGCATCCCCACGCGTGAAAGAACCATGAAGGTCCTGCAATCCAGCGTGTTGTTGGCGCTGTTCGGTGCGTTTTGTTGGCGTTTATTCACTCGGATCGAATGATCGTTGGCGTTTTCTGTTCTTGGCACTGATTGATGTCTCGATGTCCCAACAGCCTTGGCGATGCCTTCCTCCGTCTCTGCCCTCACGGACGCCGCGATCAAGGCCTCGTGCACGTCCCTCACGACCTGCTACAAAGGCGGCATGAAGAACGTCCCGTGCTCCATCAAGACGGAGCAGTGTCCGCCGTGCGTCACTTCCCCCGACAACTGCTTTGAACTGGAAGTGAGCACCGGCAAGTGTGGGTTCAATGGTCAGGCCTACGACTGCACCAAGTACTGGTCTGGTGACGGCGGCGGATCGGACGGCTCCACGGGCAACACGTCCGTCCCTACGACTGCGCCAACCAACGCGACTGCTAGTCCCAACGCCACGACGACAGCGCCAACAACCGACACGACCACGGAGCCCAAGAGCGGCACTGATATGGGCGTTGTCTTCGGCATTGTCGGCGCGGCGATAGGCGTCATCGCCGTGGCTATCATCTTCCTGGCTCTGGTGCGTCGCTCGCGTGCCGCCGTGGACGATGAAGACGAGATGACCACCACGCCGCCTGTCATGTCCAAGACGGCGGCTGGCCCATCTACCGCCACCAACGCCACGGCCTACGCACCGTACGCTCAACGTGCGGGATCAGTGCCACAGGCTAACCCGACGACGCCAACGAACCGTGTGATCCAGTACTACCAGGACAACGCCATGCCGTCGCCACACGGCAGTCGTGGTGGTGGAGGCTTCGGCCAGCAGACGCAACAGCAGGCTCAGGTGAAGACGGTTCGTCCAGCGGCCGCCGCGAACGCGCCAACGTTCTTCAAGGCGAACCCACCAGCGGTGCCGGTTCCACAGCCGAGACCAGTGGCACAGCAGCAGGAGCAGTATGGCTACTACAACCAGGGAGTGACCGCAGCCCCCGCCACGACGACGTACTCACAGGCCGAGCCGTTGTTCACGGTCCACACAGGAGCCGAGGAGCCTCAGCCGAGACGGCCGTCGACGCCACCGGCTCGTCGCGAGTCGTACGAATTTTAAAGCAGGGTCCAGTCATGTTGTTGTCAGTAAATGATTAGTTTTGCCTTGCTGTGTGTCCACATTTGCCTACCACGGCTGGATTTTCCCCGTGCGATCGTAGAACTTGCCAGTATCGCCAAGCGTCGCGCTTTCAAGCACAGTCGCCAGTTCAGCGACGCTGTCTTTGGCTTGTAGAGCCCCCTGGTGGTTGTTCATCTCCGTGGCCACGTAGCCAGGGGAGGCGACGATCGTGGCGATTGAGTCGGCCTTCAAGTCCAGGGACAGCGACTTGTTGATCATATTCAGCGCCGCCTTGGACGCACGATAGCCGTACAATCCGCCATTTTCGATAGACGCGATGCTTCCATGAAGCGACGACACGTTCAGCACCTTCGCGATGCCGTTGGCCGCCGCCGCCTTCTTCAGATTCTCACGGAACACACGCGTGACGAGGAACGGGCCGACGGCGTTGACCTCAAACTGCGTCATCAAGTCCGTCTTCTTGGTGTTCTCCAGCGTCTCTCGGCACAGCACGCCTGCGTTGTTAATGAGCAAATCGATTTGCTCGTCGGCGAGCTCACGGGCGGCGCGGGCGATCGAATCCTCGTCACACACGTCGAGCTGCACGATCGCATGCGGCGCAAGCTCGCGCAGCTTGTCGGCCTTGTCAACGTTGCGCACCGCCGCGATCACCTTCCAGCCGCATGCGACGTAGTGCTCCACGAACGCGAGCCCGATGCCGCGCGAGGCGCCCGTGATTAGCACCGTCTCGTTCGGCATATCCGTCTCGTTGAATACTGCTTTCTCACGAGGTAGTAAATTAGCCTGAAATAGCCTGGTGTCTTCCTTGGTCATTAATTAGTATTTTATCGAACCATATCTAACATTTCTAAATTCGCCATCTGAGCTGGTGATCCATTTTTGGCTCCGACTTCGACATCAGCTCCGAGCTGGCGGTCTCTGCTATCATTAAATGATGCCATGTTGTCTGTAAATTTTACAGACAACATGGCGCAGACCGTGGCCGCCATCGTCGAGCACGCTCGCGGCGAGGCGCTGCTACCAGTCTTCCCAGATGAACCGTGGTTTGACCGTGTGCAGGAAGACCTCTCAGCGCATGGAGATCGTGAAATGGAAGCCGTATTGCGCGTGGTGGCTGCGAACAAAGTGCTGCCACGGCCTGAGGACGTGTGGCTGGCGCTGCTGCCGTTTGACGACCTTGTCAAGAGGAGTAGCGACTACGCTCGAGATATGCTGGGCATGCGGATGAACTTTCTGGAGCTGCTGGTGCGACTAGCCGCGTCCAAACGCTTCGGGTGGTAACATGGTGTTTATTGTGGTGAGGACGTCGGGTCACTCGCACACAGAGAGCAGTTCTGGTTCATGTTGCTGGACAAGCTATCTCCGGACAGCAAGCATGACAGTAGTGTGGGCATGGGCCGCAATCTGACGGTGCTGAGTCGTCAGCAAGTGCCGCGGTTCATGCTGTGCCTCACGCACACGGTCTCATCACTCGATTTCCCGTATCTTTTGAACGAGTTCCTCAGCTTCGCGGGCACGATGGACCTCGGTGAGGTCGCAGCAGCAGGCGGATTGCTTGCACAAGATTTGAGAAGCTTGCCCCAGAATCAACGCAATCCTGTCGAGCTTGGGCTTCGATTCACCAAGGGCAAGTTCACGGAAGCAATCATGGCCGAGATCCTAAACGTGATCCAGTCTACGCCCAGAACTACCAACAGCGACCTCACGTTCACGACACTGCACTTTGGTCGCCTGTGTACATTCCAACCCAAGGTACTTGAGCTGTTGTGTCAGCGGCGTCGTGATCTTCCAAGCCTCCGGAATATTCGTCTGGGCAGTCTGAACGGCGTGCGGCCGGCTAGTTTGCGGACGGGTCTCGAGAATCTCCTGAGAGCCCCGGCCAACTTGCACCGTTTGGCGACTTGTACAGACGAAAACTTCGCTGCGTTTGCATCGGCTCTTCGTTACAGCGAGAGTTCGTCTGTCGAAGAGCTGGACAAGGTGTTTGTGCCGACATTGGAGACCGCCAAGTGGCTCGCTTTCGGTCTCTTCCACGTCGATTCCCACTCAGAGGTGTCTACTCTTCGGCTGCGGTTTCCATACGTGGACGGAAACAGAGATGGCTTTCGCCTGACGACGCAGTGGGTGGAAGTCTTCAAACGTGTGCTTCGAAGTGTGCGGGCCGAGTACGATCTAGCCGATATGGAAGCCGAGGACGCTCTGGAGAATCCAACGAACACACGCATCATCGTGAAACTTGAGCGTCCCACGTCGCTGAAGAACAATCCATACAGCAGTTCTCGACTGGTGCTCAAGCTGGACGACAACGACGACTTCCAGCATGAGGAATTCGAGTTCATCGCTCGTGCTACGAACCACGTCGCCGTGGTCGTCCCAGGATTTGGGATTGGTTGGGCACCCGCTTCTTCCGTGCTATCGGAGCGGTCGGTGGAAAGTGTTCTGAGGAAGATCAATCACTCGGACCATGGCAGCACGTACGTCCCCACTAACAAGTGGGTGAAGGCGTTCGTGTGGGATACGGCTCTGCCTGGATGTCAAGCCCAACAAGTGTGGAGCTACTGTCTCTTCTAGACGTCATCGGCATGGACCTGCAACGACTTGATTTGCCCCGTATGACGTTGACGACGGCAGCTCTTGCAGATCTACTCATGCTCTGTCCGAATCTAACGGAGCTGAATCTGAATGGCCACACGTTGTGGTCAATCCAGCTGCTAGTATACGCCTACCAGTTCGAACGCTGTAAGATCACGGCTCTGAGCATCGCTCAGCAACCGTCAGCGTATGACATTGATAGAGCTCACGGAACCGGCACCATTGAGACCGTAACAATCGCCGACGAGATGTTGGCGATTCTTTAAACTCAAGCGAACACTACTGGACCCCTTCGTCAGCTCGTCATCGACTCGCAACCGCGTCACCACCACGTTTCCGTGCCCGCATTCTTCGAACAAGAGCTCATACCGCTGCTGGCGGCACTCGCTCGCTGCCCTCGGATCGATTTCACCCATTTAAGCCGAGTTCCAGGCCAGTTTTTCCGTGAAGCGACGGAGACCGAGCCCTTTTGCATCCATCCGCTACCACTGCGGCACAAACTCGCGCTCACCAGTGTCGTGGACCACAGTGCGAACGTTTCCATGGGCCGCTTGGGCGCCAGCGTCCTGGGCGTGATCTTCCGCTTCAGTGGTGACCGAGTTCCTCGTCGCCTCTTTGCTGGCGGACCACTTGCGTTTGAGCAAAAGGATTGCACTTGCAAACTGTGTACGATGCGCTCAAGAGTAAATCCAACGCTAGGAGACGAACGGACAGCGGACATGCTGCCCAGGATCGTGTGGTGAAGCTGATGCGAGGCCATTGATCAGACAGTACAGTAGAGGACTCGACAAACACCGTGTGTATGATCCGATATGGAATAATAGCTTCTTTGGAGACAGTAGTGCAGACCTAGACGAGCGTCGGCATGACCTTGGACCGCAGGATGTACACGATCTGCATGGCGTTTGGTCTCTTCTCCGGCACGTACTCGAGACACGACAGCGCCAGCTCATGGAGCACCTTAGGCACGCTTTCCCGGAACTGGGGCTTGATCTCTCCCTTGCGGATCAGCGGCAAAAGCTGCGCGCTCTTCTGCTTGGCTCGCGCGACGGCTTCGTTCAGCGAGTACGGTGGCAGACACGTGTCCAGCTCCGATAGCACAACACCGTAGGAGTAGATATCGGCCTTCTCCGTGTACCTGTCACCCCTCAAAACCTCAGGCGCGGTCCACAGCATCGTGCCGACGCCACTCGTCATGGTCTCTTCAAAGGACCGCTCGCGGCTGAGCCCAAAGTCACTTAGCTTGGCCTCGAGGTTCTCGTTCAGCAGCACGTTCAGCGACTTGAGATCGCGGTGGATGATCACGGGCATCAGCGAGTGCAAGTACACGAGTGCGTTGGCGATATCCAGCGCCAGCGACATCTTCTGGTCGCGCCACGTGAGTCCACGGCTTTCCTTGGACAATAAATAGTGCGCGAGGTCGCCCGTGGGCATGAACTCGGAGACCATGCACAGCTCGGACAGCGACCGCCACGACAAGCCAATGAACTTGACGACGTTCGGGTGCTCGAGCGTCGACGCCAAGCGGATCTCCCTCGCGAAGACCTCCATGAAGATCACTTCGCCCTGCTTGTCCCGCAGCATTCTCTTGATCGCGACTTCCTGGCCGGCGTACTCTCCACGCCACACTTCGCCATTGGCCCCACGCGCGATGAGCGTCGAGAAATGGAGACTGGCGTACGAGATCCGCTTCATCATGAGCTCCTGGTCGCCACAGAACTCGGCGAGATCCCGCGAACGGTCACAAAAGTTGGCGTTGATCTTCTCGAGCTCGGCGGTCGTGAACGACGCGCGCTCGTTCGGGTGGCCTGGCGCCGTGGTGTTTTCCGAGTCACTGGTCAAGTGGTTGTGGGTCATGAGCACGTGGTGGTCGTGGTGGTCTAAATCCATGAGTCCCGACGACGCGCCTCCGCTTCCACCGACGCCGTTGCTACGTCCACCCGTGGACCGCGTGGTCTTACGACGCACGCGCCTCTTCCACAGACACACGCCGAGTCCTACACACAGCACAGCCGCCGCGATGAAGAGAGCTGTGAACGTCGTCACGGCTTTAGTCTTGTCGTCGACTTTTTGGGCGTTTTGTTGGTCTGCGAGCTGCTCGGTGAGCCACAGATCCACGAGCACGCCGTACGTCGGGTCGCACCACGCGCCGCTCTGGCCGTCTGTGGTGTTGAGCGGTCGACACGGCACGATGAACGTGGCCTTCGATGGACAACTCTGTCGGTCGTCGATGAGGTTGAGCTTGGGACGTTCCTGGATCGTGAACAGCGTGGTGGTGGTCGTGGTCGTGTTCGTCTTGACCGTGGCTGACTTGCGATAGACGCTGATCGCGGCTTCAGCGTCGATCTCACCGTCCTCCATCCACACGGCGTTGGTGGTGACGGCGCTGATAGCCGCGTCCTGTGCGAAGCCGCACTTGGTCAGCGGCTGAACGGCTGACAGTGAGCAGTTGCTGAGGGTGAAGTGAAGAAACTGCGCGTTGCACTCGATGAGCCCGCACTGGGCCTTGTCGGTCAGCACGTCCTTGGTGAGGAAGATGTCGCTCATGGTGTTGCCACAGGGCACTTGGACTTGGACATACGAGTTGCCAGTCGAATCACCCGACAGCACGAGCCCCATATCCCACAGCAACGCGTGCTGAAGCGCTGGAGGAAGCGACGCGAAGGTTAGTCCATTCAGCCGTTTAGTCACGTGGTCAGGCAGCGGGTCTGGCGGCGTCACGGCAGTCAATGTAGCCTTGTTACGGAAGAGCTTGTAGTACTGGCCGGGGACGTCCGAACGCGCGTTGACGGCCGGCAGCGTCAGCAGCGTCACCGTCAGCGTCAGCGGCAAGACGCGTATCAGCGCCATTGTTGCTGGTGTTGGATCCAGTGCCGAGAGGATCGCTTGTCAGGCGTCGGGGCAGGCGACTTATTGGGCTTCGGTAGAAGACGGACGGACGGGCGGATCGAGCGTTCGTTCTGTCCGTAGTTACGCGGCGAACAAGTCGCTTGTGGCTTCGGTGGAGTGCACTGTGGTGTTGTGCATATCGCGAGGCATTTCGCCCAGCCCGCCGTCCCGCCTGAGCTTCCGTGTGTTCAGCTCCACCACATTCAAGTTGGCTCCTCCCTTGTTCGACTGCGTTGGAAAACCTGCGAGAATTGTTGAGATGACCAACACGCAGTGGGTGCGACTCCAAATATGATACTATCAATCACCTGAAAACAAGTAGTTGGGTTCTTAACGGATGTGATCTGATACGGTCCACAGCTTCCACGGAACCGCCCTTGGACCTCAAGTCGGGTGAAGCAGCTTCACCGAAGCCTTGCGTGACGCAACCTTGCGAACATGCACCCGCACACTTGAGCGCTTCTAGTGGGGACGCCGTTGACCGGATTTTCTCGTGTCTGGTCCAGGTGATATTCCGTCAAGCTACAGACGGCATACAGCCCACACGACAACGCCATTATTGTCGATAGCGGACTAAACTTGGGCAGCCTCGTCAGTATCCGACTCGGACCAACGGCAGAATCCTGACTCCTGAGCTGCGGGCACGGTTTCCTATCCATCCTGCTCAACGCCGATACCGGTATGCTTTCGGTTTATCAGCACCCAAAGTCCACGCGAGATCTCTCTTGCGATACTGTAGTGCCTTGCATGCTTCCCCAGTCCCTCCCTTTGTATCTCTCCTGCGCTGTTCGAGGTGAGAATCTGCGGCATATCTCGAGTCGAGTTTTCTTCTGTGGAGAATGGAAAATGGAAAATGGAAAATGAAGATCCGCGTGTCGGTAACCGCGCGGCCTTTCGCTTCAAAGATCCCCTGATCCCAGTGAGGTGACCTTTTAGGATCCATCTTCTCATCACAGGAGACAACTTGTCTGCGCGAACTTCAGTCGGAACAAAGCATGGAGAACGACAGGCTGGATTCAGCCTTTGATTACTTCCTGTTTCCTGTTCTCCTTTGGACTCCCAAATGTGGCAAGCCGTCGCTTCCGCCCATCCGGTTTGGCCTGGGTTCGCTCGAAATTTTGATTTTTGTGTGTTGTGCACAAACGAGCCAATTGTAACGACGCCCCAGTCATTTTGTCGACGAGCAGCCAATCAGCGAGCGTCCTTGGCATCGTAGAGACAACATGGAGCAAGTTGGGAACTGAAGTGGGTGGGGGGTTGATGTTTCCTCCAGCAAAGTGCTCCACAGATTCTGGACGGCGGTTGTGTGGGGACGAAGGAGTGCGCTGCTTGTGGAGGCTTCTCACTAGCCAAGACGGAGGCTGAGTGACAGAGACTCCCTGCTTTAGACTCATGGTCACCCCAGCACCCTATCGCCCCATGCGGCGGATACAGAAGATGGCGCTGATGGCGGTTGTCGTGGCGTGTCTGTCATCAGTCAGCACCGCCGCTGACATGACTATAACCGCCAGCGGCAGCACCAACACGGACGCTGGTACAACGACAGCACCACCAACAACAGCGCCGCCTCCAACAACAACATCCCCGCCGCCAACAACTACAACTCCACCGCCAACAACCACAACGCCACCCCCAACGACGACAAAACCAACACCAACAACTTCAAACCCAACACCAACAACCAAGACACCAAGCAGCGATGGCTCCGGAAACCCCGAGGTGACGACGCCGCCGCCGTCCTCCACGACCGCCCCGCCCGCGACAACGACGCCAGAATCAACGACTACCACCACAGCAGCTCCTACGTCCACTACAAAGACCCCCAAGCCGTCCACCACGCGTGGCAGCGGCTCCAGCAGCGTCGACGGTCTAAACAACGCCGGCAACGGCGACCTCACCACCCCCACGCCCTCTTCGTCCAGCCACAAGAGCTACGGCGTCATCATCGGAGTCGCTGTCGTCGCTGCCGTCGTGCTCATCGCGTTAGGCTTCGTCATCTACCGCCATCGCTCGAGAAAGGACGACGAAGACAAGGAGCTGCGGCGCCAGTTAGACCAAATGGACTTGGAACTCGGCTCGGCCGCCTACGCCATGGCCGCCGGGTCGGGTTCTGGCTCGGGCGGCAACGGGTCCGGGTCCGGCCCGCGTGGGTCCAGCGACCCGCGTCGGTCGTCTCTCCAGTTCAAAAACAACGCCGGCAGGTCTCCAGCTTCCTGGTCTTCTGGTCGAACCACACTACGAGGCAGTGAGAGTGACTCGCTGAGTCCGATCTGGAGAAACCCGGAGCTTCTCGCCGTCAAGATCCCCTTTGAAAAAATTAGAGTCGGCGAAGTCCTGAGCCGTGGGGGCTTTGGCGAAGTGCTGACTGGTGTGTACCACCAACAGCGCGTGGCGATCAAGCGGCTACTACCAGAACACCGTCGCCGCATGGCGTCTCTCGAGGATTTCCTGAAGGAAGCTCTGCTGTTGTCGACACTAGACCACCCTCGCGTGATTAACTTTGTTGGTGTGGCCTGGGACTCGCCAAGAGACCTGTGCCTCGTGCTCGAGTTCATGGAGAACGGAGACCTTCGCAATATCCTGACCCAGTGGCACGAAGAAGGCCGTAAAACTGGATGGAACGACCCTCGCAAAGTCCGCATTGCACTGCATATCGCTGAGGCGTTGACCTACTTGCACACGCTCACGCCCAAGATTGTCCATCGTGATCTCAAGTCCAAGAACATCCTCGTGAACGGCCACTGGGACGCCAAGATCAGTGACTTTGGCGTGTCGAGAGAGGAGTCGACGCATAATACGATGACCACGAACGTCGGCAGCTCGCTGTGGATCGCACCAGAGGTCATGGTGGGCAATAACTACGACGAGAAGGCCGACATCTTCTCGTTCGGTGTCGTGCTCTCGGAACTCGACTCGATGCAGCTGCCGTACCACAACGTGCGGACGCCTGATGGACGCAAGCTGCCCGATGCCGCTGTGCTGCACATGGTCACGATGGGCAAGGTCCAGGCCGAGTTCAGCTCCATGAGCAGGACGGACATGGTGCTGCTGGGCCGCGCGTGTCTCGCCGTGGACCCAGCACAGCGCCCCACCGCCGGAGAAGTGCGGTACAGACTCACACAGATCCTGAGCTCGTACTAGCGAGTGAGGATCCCGAGTCCATATTTAATCATGAACGTAGTCGAATCTGAAGATGTCGTTTGTAAGATCTCTGTGTTGGTTTGTGGGTGAAGGCTGGACGGAGCAGAGCAGAGCAGGCTGAGTGGGTGGGTCGAGTCTGGATGTTGGTGGATTGCTTTGATCGTGAAAATGAGCTGCTCGGGTGGAAAATGTAGCCATTTGACTGACCCACCAGCTGGTGAGACCTTGACATGCTGATCCAGATCCTTTACAATTGTTGCTGACTGTCTTCCCCGCTGACGATAACAAATCCGAATGTATTGCATCCTCAACGTCCATACTAACAGCAAGAGTATCAAGCAGGGACTTCTACTGCACTACAGGCAGCTGGAAGGAGCCGTGAAGACTCGAAGCCGCTGGACGATGCTGGATACGGTAGGGTCATGCCATAACTGATGACCATCCTCCGTGGCGACTCGAGCCACCAATGCCTCAATCGGTTCCCATTGTCCAAAACGCCCCGTACAAATAGAGTCCGTGTCGCGATGTTTCCTTTGTCTCGTCTTCTGTCGCCTGCCGTGGTCGGCGCGCTCGTACTGCTGCAGTCCCAAGTACAAGCCGCACCCATGCAAGAAAACCCCGTGACGTACGTCGGAGACCACGTCTTGCTGTCACCATCCCATCCAGCGTTTGGTGCCGAGATCGCCGCGGAAAACCGGATCGCTACGGTGCTTCCAGACGTCAGTATTGAAGACCTCGTGAGTGAGATGGTCGAGCTCAACGGTGGCAACATTGACGCCGGCAGTGTGCGGGCGGCAGCGGAGACCGCGGTGGCAGAGGTCGCGAATAACGGTGGCCGCCGACGTACGAACGAAGTGCGTGAGCTGGTCGTGAAGAGCGACCTAGACCGCCTTGAAAGCCACTTCAAGACCCCCATGGAACGCAATGTCAACAACCTCCCAATGAGCGGAGCCGTGCCCGTGACGCCCTGGCCGAGCAGCTACTGGCCAGTGTTCGAAGACGGTATCAACAAGGAATGGAGCGCCAACCAGCCGAGTCCAGCGGAGAAGTACGCGACCGCCTTCGGCCTCAATGCCACCGAGTTTGAACGCACCGTCTCTCTCGCCAACGGCATCCTGAGTATGAAACACAAGCAAGAGTGCAAGCTGGACGGAGACTGTGTCAGCCTGAAGGACGGAAGCGCGTGCGCCAAGCGGAAGGGGGAGACCTCGGGATTTTGCATCCCGACGTGGTTCGGTCTCTGCCATGCGTGGGCACCGGCGGCGATCCTGGAGACAGAGCCCAAGTGCCCCGTTACAATCGGTAACGTGACCTTCCAGCCATTCGATATCAAGGCGTTGATGACTGAGATCTACGACGGCGTGGGGGTTGAGACCGTCTTCACAGGCGCGCGTTTCAACGGCAAGGATGACGAACCCAACAACAAGGACAAGTACGGCCGGTTCATTGATCCGACGCGACGAGATCTGGGTGCGGGCTTTTTCCACATCGCGATCGGCAACATGCTGGGACTGCGTAACCAGTCGTTCATCGTGGACGTCTCGGCCGGCGCTGAGGTCTGGAACCAACCAGTCAAGAGCTACGAAGTGTTGGAGAAGAAAGAGATGACGCCAGACGATGCCGCGTGGGACTTCTACCGCACAACCACGTACCCTTTCAACCCAGTCGTCCAGAAGATCTTGTACATCAAGAACCGCTTCAAGTGGATGCTCGAGGGCAACGAGGACGGTCCGCTTGTCTCCTCTGGACGCGCTGAGGCGTATGCCAAGACCGCGGACTACGAGTACCTCTTGGAACTGGACGAGGCCGGCAACATCCTCGGTGGTGAGTGGGTCGCCGGCAGCAAGGTCGAACACCCTGACTTCCTGTGGTTCCCCACAGGCAAACCAGCCTCTGACACGGTCTCACGAGTTGGCCTCAGCTACGCCAAGGTCTCCGATCTACTCACGGCCTCCACCACGGCGACCTGTTAGAGGTGATCTGTTTGTTGTTTGTGTGTTGTTGTGGAAAGTACACGTACTGAGATAGCTGCATTCCACATAGAAATGGATACATTTGATCATCACTCCTAAGACTGATACAAACCATAATGTAACCTGTTAGCAACCGGTTACACTTTCCCAACCGAAACCTGCGACGTGTGTATTCAATCGTGCCCATCCCCCCAATGTGTACAGTACACCTCTGACCTCTTCGCCTCTTTGTCTTCCATTCACGAAATTCAGGAAAACAACCACCCACTACACTACAGTATCAGCCGCCAGTCCCCAACATCCAATATGGACGCGCTGCTGCTGGACGCCGCGTTCCAATGGGACGGCTCCAGCTCCGACCTCGCGCAGCAGTTCTACCGCGCGCACGTCCGCCTGTCTCCGTCCTCTCCGTCCGCATTACCGGAGACCATGCCGTTCGCTCACGAGGATCTACCGGACGCCATCCAGACGCGCCTTTCTCGCTGGAATCTGCGCTTCGAACAGCTTCCTTCGCTTCTGCAGCGTGCGCTTGTGTGGGACTCCGGATACGTCTACGCCGGATCCGAACGCCAACTCGTTCGCGTGTACACGGCCGAGAACCGGTCGATGGCTCAGTTGGCGATCTCACTGGAGTCGTTTCGACGCGCTGGGTGCTCGGCAAGGAACTGTACGTCGCAGTACAGATCGCAGTTCTGCAATGGCAAGCAAATGCTGTCGGTGTCGCACTGTGTGACGGAGGACATCGACAGCCAGAAGATCCACGTCACGATGTGGGCCATGGGCTCGGGGAAGAACGCCAGTGATACAAGAGAAGACAGCGAGATCGTGCCGGGTATGAGCCTGCTGCGCCACGAGTGGGTGGACGCCAATATCAATTATCTGGTGTATGCGATCCACACGGTCTCCGCCGATCGACAACCATCATGGAGTTTGTGTCCGACGCCTGGGACGGATCAAGCCACGGGACTCACAGTACCGTGCGGTGTGTACAGGCTTCAGAACAACAAGACAAAGTGGCAACCGCCGCCTGCTGGAGATCTAGTGAACCAGTGGCTGAGTATCACCGAGAACAAGCTGAAGACGGAGAGCAGACTATCTACCGGTAGTCTCGTCGGGATTGTTGGCGGCTCTGTGGGCGTCGTCCTCCTGCTCGTGATCGGCGCGTGGTGCTTTTGCAAACGGCGGCGGAGGCGACTGGACGGCGAAGCGGTCTCCTTTTCAAGCGAAGCCTCGACGAGTCAGCCAGTGATGAAGCCCGGCCAAGCAGCCAGTGACGCTGACACGTACCACTTATCGACGACGCCTGTGGGTCTGCGACGAAAGTCTCAGCAGCGACGAGTCGAAGCTTCCAGTCTCCACGGCGGCTCCATCACGACGAACTCGGCGCTGCAGGATCTAGTCGACGATCCAAACCTCGCAAACAAGCGGATTCCATTCGACGAAATCCAGTTTGATCACCAGATTTCCAAAGGCGCGTTCGGCGAAGTGTGGCTCGCGGTTTACCAGAACAACCAGGTCGCTGTGAAGCGCGTACGGCAAGACAAACGGCCGACGTACCAGGATCTGCAGGACTTCACGGCCGAGATCCAGCTCACTGCGTCACTGCAGCATCCGAACCTCGTGGGATTCATTGGCGTCACGTGGCGTAGTATCGACACGCTGTGTATGGTCATCGAGTATATGGCAAACGGCGACCTGCAGGCGTACTTGGACACCCACGTGGAGACTCTACAAGGCTTCTGGACTGCGGAAAAGACGGCGATCGCACTAGGAGTTGCACAGGCGCTCGTGTATCTCCACAGCCAGTCGCCGCCACTGATCCACCGAGATGTCAAGGCCAAGAACGTCCTACTGGACGACAAGCTAGGAGCTCGGCTCGTGGATTTCGGTGTCAGCAGGCGACTACGATCGGACCTCACGATGACTGCAGGCGTCGGAACTCCTTTCTGGACGGCTCCTGAGATCATGGAAGGCGTGCGGTACACTGAGAGCAGTGATATGTACTCGTTTGGCGTGTTCCTCACAGAGCTGGAGACCTGCCAACTGCCGTATCATGATTATCAGAGCCGAGACCACCTCCAGTACGACCCAACGACAGTCAATGGTCTTGTTAAAGGACGTCATGCTGCGGCGTTCGGGCTTCTCGGTGCCCCATCGATCCAGTCGACGCCTGTAACAGACAGTACAGGCAGTGGCGACACACCAGTTCCTGGGTCTTTACGGCCATTTTTGATTATGAACCTTGTGATCGACGGCTCTATTCGACCCAGCGTGTCCAAGTCGTGTCCAGAATGGCTTCGTGAACTAGCGACGTCGTGTTTCCAAGCCGATCCGTTGACACGGCCGACAGCAGAGCACGCGGTCGAGATACTACGAAGACAATGGTCCATGCTCGAGTAAAATCGATTTGAAAATACTGTCATTAACAAATATACAGTGAACTGGACCTTGCCAGCCCTCACCACATCGTTCTAGCCAGCATGCCGCTCGTACGTGGGTCGCCCTGGGTTGCTTGTAGGCTACATCAACGTGTTCAACGTGGCACGAACAGTCTTTAATCTCGAACGGTACGGTGAAAGTCTCATAAGCACGCCGAGGCACCACGTCCGATCACGACGCCCGATACACTGGCGTCTAGCAGCCCCAATGGGCTAGTTGAGGAGCTCGCGTGGTGGTCCACGACGCTGATCAGGGCAGACTTCTGCCGTAGCGACAATTGCTGGACGCTGAAGGGCTCCGCCGCGAAGCCTTCGTGAGAATACTCGTCCTCCACGCCAGTGAGATGGACAAAATCGATCCGCTTACAGTGTCCCAGTGCCTGCAGCAACGGCGTCAACTCCTGCTGCTCGTACGTGGTCGAATTTGTGTGGTACGCACGCTTCTTGAAGTCGACGAGAAGCTGGCGAAGCGGCCCACCGCTGCTAGCTTGCGCTATTAGGATTGTCACGAGTTCATGCGGAACTCTTGTGCCAAATATGTCTGTGAAGCACCCGTGCCAGTATTCTGGTGTCTGCCGTTCCGCGATGCTCAACACGGAAATGTGACACCGCTGGGACTCGTAGGAGTCCACAAGCGGCTGGATCGACATCATATTGTGGCCGCTGACGTTCAGTTCTGCCAGATTCGGACAGTACTCGAGCAATCGCGCGAGGTCCTCGGTTGTCATTCGCATCCGCGGCAAGTCGAGTCGTTCCAGGGGCTCGCCGATGATCTTGAGCAGCTCTAGCACTTCGTCGATTCGCTGGACCCGACATCCAGGCAACGCCGTGTCCACGGCAAATGATTTGACGTGCCTGTTGATTGTTGGCCCTTCCGTGCTGCCGCCTGGCATGATAGCACTGGTTACAGACCGCTCCGACAGGATCGAGGAGCATGGCGCCAAGGCCACACCGAAGCCTGGGACGCCACAGCGATGGCTTTGTTCAGTCGGGCGATCAACTCGAATTCTTCGTGCTCGGCGTTGTCGCTGTCCTCGAGGTTGATGAGGACTCTTGCGCCGCCGTATGGGTCCGCTTTCACAGGCGTGGGACGCTGGAACTTCACAAACACGCGCTCGTTTGCCACTTTGGTCTCGCTGTCGTCGGGTTCCATATCGGCTAGGTCGTAATCGGCCCTGACGCTCTCTGGCACGCGTTTGAAGACTTCCAGCCACTGTGTTGTCAGGCGAATTGAGCGCTTGCCCTCTTCGTCCACAAAGGGGACTCGCAGGCGAAGAGTGTAGACTTTGCAGCGAGAGTCCGCGTGGAAGAGACCAAACGCGAGCCACTTGGCAGTCTCCATTGTCGACACAAACACCACATCCAGCTCTTCGACGGACGAGCTCTCGCCATAACGAAGCGCCGGTGCAAACGGAGTAAAGTTCTCGTCCGTACAGGTCGCCAGGCGATGCAACTAGGCGGGGGCCCTTAAGAGATTCGTGAGACTCGTCCGCAAAGTGGCCGGCCGCACGCCGTTCAGACTGCCCAGACGAATATTCTGGAGGCTCGGAAGTTCACGACGTCGCTGACAAAGCAGCTCCAGAGCCTTGGGCTGGAATGTACACAAGTGGCCGAAGTGCAGCGTCGAAATATTGAACGTGAGGTCGCTGTCGGTGGCGTTGGGCGTAAGCTGAATCACGTTTAGGAGCTCGGCCATGATCGCCTCCGTGAACTTGCCCTTGGTGAATCGTAGTCCGATTTTAACGACTCGAGGCAGCAACAAGTAGCTCTCCAGGTCTTGGTCTGTTAATCCACACGCCTCTGCGGCCTCACTGACGCTCTTCGTACCCGCAGACTTCAAGAATTCATTCAGCAAAAGAGCGAAGTCGATAGCGGAGACCTTCTGCGTGACGCACAGCATGAACCGCGGCACTTGCAGGCGACTCAGCACCGCGAGGTTACGTCCCATGTCCTTGGTGCCTTCATCTTGATGGTCCGGACACAACTCACCAAATAAATCAGACCAGGACTTGGCCTTC
>JAADWY010000485.1:0-24753 GCA_023336355.1 Pythium dissotocum
TGAGGGAGGACTCCCAGTTCAAGTAGTCGATCAACTGCCTGCTTCGATCTAAACCGTAAAATTGATCTGTTTAGACAGGGATGCTGATCAAATCTGAGCGTTACGGGCTGAATACGCCAAAATCTTTGCAAGGCACAATACCATCAAACATGACATGTCAAGATCAATTGACTGGTTTTGATAGGGAAGTGAAGCCATGCATGACAATGTTGTCTGAAGGTTGCGCGACTGACGTTATGTGGTCCACACATTTTGTCACCAGCCAGCCAAAATGCTCAATTGCATGCTCACGTCGCAATTGCCAGTGAGCTGCATCGGTGAAGAGCTCCGTCGCCATGGACGCCGCCGCGAAGAAGCTGCAGAAGAAGCAGGAGCGACTCAAGAAGAAGGCCAAGGCTGTCGCCAAGAAGCAGAGCAAACAGCCAACTGAAGCCGCTCAGAAGCCAGTTCAGCAGCCTCCGCGAGATGCCGCCGTCGCCAAGAAGGCCAAGTCGGACAATGGCGCAGTGACGACTCAGAAGCCCAAGGATGTCGGCTTCGTCTACCAGGGTAGCGAGAAGTTCCTCACGCCAGAGCACCCACGGTTTGCTGAGCTGGTATCAAAGTCCTACCAGGGATTTGTCCATGATCCAGCAGCAAGTATCGACGCCGCGTTCCATCGCACAGCGCGGAAGACGTTTGAGACACTGCGGGACAAGTCGTACTTCCAGTACGATGTCGTCATGGCCGGTGGTAAGAACCTCTCGCGTACATTCGTGCGTCGCACCCTTGTTGGTGATCCGGGCATCACGTACAAGTACTTGGGGCTTCGTATCTTTGCGCACTCGTGGACGGGACCGAACGTCGCGCCTTGGTTCAAGCAGGTGCATCAGCTGAACCAGCAGCTCCTCTCGCGTACGCAGCGTGCGATGAAGCGTGCTACGAACCCTATGGGCAGTTGCGACTACAACCTCACGCTGATTAACTACATGGAGCCCTTGACGAACTGGGACCTTGGACTGAAGGAGGAGGAGACGTATGGTCTCGGGAAGACCAGTGTGAGCTGGCACGCAGACAGCTCGCTCAAGGACTTCTCCGCGATCGCCGTCTACAACTGCATGATGGAAGACCCGCACAAGAAGAAGAAGCCTGCTGGAGGCAACAAGCGCAAGGCTGCTGAGCCAGAGGAGGAGCGCGACTGGCGCATTGCATTGCGTCTGTCGCCTGATGGATCGGTCACCGAGAAGACCGCAACAAGTGCCAAGAACAAGAAGGGCGGTAAGCCAGCTCAGGCGACGCCTGCGAAGCCGGTGAACATGCCTCCGCCAGTCTCCATGGCAACCAACGACGGCGACGCGTACTACTTGTTGGGTGACTTCAACCACGACCACCAGCACATGGTCCTCACCGGTTCGACTGTGCGCGTCAGCAGCACCCACCGTGTTGCCGTTGACTCTGACAGCACGCTGGCGTCGATCCAGGCGCGTATTGAGGCGGCGTCCGACTACTCGGACATCGCGACAGTCGAGGACTCGCCGGAAACGCGCATTCTGACGCCGCAGCAAGTGCTCAAGGAGCAGAGTGCTCTCACGGAGCTGGAGATGGAGTGGATCCGCCAGTACTGGCTGCAGGGCAAGCAGCACGATGTGGCGCACGAGGACTGGCAGAAGCCCATGCGTGAGTTGGAGCAGATCCACTGGCGCCGCCTCGAGCAACGCACCAAGCAAGTGCTGGATCTCGTGCTGTACCCAGAGACCGCGACGGATGAGTGGCAGGCGTCGGACCGTCTCAAGATCGTGAACGTGCTGCTGCTGGAGCTGACGCTGCGCCAAAAGCGACGCGGACAGTTCCGCCAGCGCATGCAGGACAAGGTCTACCGCCGCATTGCGCCCGAGTTCCAGCCTGTGGAACGCCCACGCTTCACGGACGCGAGCCCACTGCCGTATGACCTGTCGCCGCAACTTGAAGCCCTAGAGGCCTTGAAGTTGCAGTTGAAAACCAAATAAACTGTTTAGAGCGTTTATGCTTCAGGATTTCAGGACAGGATGGTGATGAATGCTTCTTTCTTGAGTCCAGTCGGAATCCTGAGCTGGGGCAGCACAGCTCCGATGAACATCAATCAAAAGCCTCGCCTTGAAGATGATGAGGGTCGGGAATCGATGCTGAACATCATGCATACGAGACGACGCTGATGACGAGGGCGCCGCCTCAGTGGATGCCTTTGATTGTCCGTGAGAATCCACAAAGACGAAGCTTCAAGGATAGTACGTACAGTAGATGACACCTACACCGCGATGAAGGCGTGGTGTTGGTTTTCGTTTCACCGTGGTGGTTGACTAGCCAAACAGTGGTTTTGGTCGGCGCTTTCGACTTTTCGGAGGAGGTTCATCGATTTCCAAAGTTCAATCACCGCATGGGATGCCGTGATTTTTAGTCTCGTGTGGATGTGTTTGATCCATGTATAGCTTGATAGAGGTTTTAGGTGAACTTTCCATCAGCTGCTTCCTTCCCACTCTGAAGCGTTGCAGGTGGATCGGCTCATGATGGGGCGCCGCGCATCTCCCTGGGAAGAAGGAATCGCTTCAGAACACAGAGCCTGTTCGACCAAGCTGGAGTATGGAATTCGGTATGGTCACTACGTAGTATTCCACGGCTGCATCCATGGTGGTGTCGTGCCACAACTCGTGGCGAGAGGGCGTTTTTCAGTAACTATATACGTGATGTGCCCGTTCGGTACGAATGGGGTACGACAGCGATCATGGAAGGAATAATTAGATAAATGCGTGTTTGCTGTTAGGTAGGTTCTGCCGACATAGACTATAGATACATTTTGGGACGGCACGGGGCGCAATCGATCGATCGATCAATCAATCACTTGCAACGCTCGCACATGCGTACGATGGAGGCGCTCTTGGTGTCCACGACATCCTCCTTCCATCGCCGCAGGAATTCGGCGTAGTCCTTCTTGGAGTAGAACAGCTCGTCCTTGTCGACCGGTTCTTGGGAGTCTGGAAGAAAGCTCACCTCAGGCGCTTCAGTGAATGAAACGCTCTTGCTCTTGGCGCGAGGACTTGAACTCAGCGCGATACTCGTCGAGGCCGCTAGCGCCTGGTAGTAAAGCGCAGTGACCCACTGGTTGATCTTGCCGCCTTCATGTAATCGAACAGTCATAGCCTTTCCGGTCTTGCGATCGCGGACGTAGACACATTCGTTGTCGAAGCTGAAGCTCTTGGGATTTTCGACTGTCGGCACGAGGTCAAGCACTAGCTCACACACTGGAGGCGCTTGCAGCTTGTAGTCGGCGCGGCGTGCGAAGCATCGCAGGGTGTCGCGCGATAGCACGGCGTACAGCCAGCGCGATCCAATCGATTTGTCGCTGCTGCTGCCGTTGTTGCTGCCGGTGCTGGTGCTGCGCTTTCGCGTCGGCGAGCCGTGCGAAGATGGAGAGTCCGTCGGAGCCGCCTCCAAGCGGATGAAGCCTGAGAGGGACGACGAGCGCTTCGTCGGCGGAGCGACGCTTTGGGAACGGCGCATACAGCTCATACTGGTGAGGTTGTCGACTAAAGTGTCTTGGAGTTGTGTGGCGGTGATGCTGCGAGATGCGAAGTGCGACGCCAGTGATGTTTGTCCAGTGATGTTGCCCGTGCAGTCAGCTCACAGTCGCGAAGGAATCTGGAAGAAGACTCTGGATGGCTCCGGACGGCGCAGGATGTCTCGAGCAGAAGAGGATGTCGAATCTGGGATCGCTAGCTCGTAAAGTGCCGGATTGCCAAATGACAGCAGACTTTACGGACGAGAGCGCGAGCCGCGATCGGCCATTCTGCCTCGGAGTGAGTTTAAGGCACTCGAGCGAGGGGCGAGATGAACCAGCGAAACAGCTGGTCGTATGGAGTGTTGGTCGTTGACATGCCCCAGCTCACGAGCAAACGGCAACACCCACCTGGTCCTCCAAGTTGTGGGTTGGTGGCACTGCGACGATTGTTTTGCAGAGTGTGGCCACAGCCAGATGGGATCCGGCAAGTTGCTCCTCAGAACCAATTCAAGTCTTCTGGTCCGCCAAGAATCTACCAGAACAATCAACAGAGCAATGAACCACAGCCCAAACTCGATGATCATTGATGGCCCACCCAACACTTCCTGGAAACCAACGTGTTTAGTTTTGTTCCAGCTGGTGACGAGAGAACAAAATGAATCACCTGGTGTTGATGGAGACAACTGTGGTGCACGAACTGGGTTGAAGCAAGGCAACTCTACCGCCATGGACGAGAACACTTTTACTGCTGCTGCTACTTCAGTTCCTGTTGGGGACCGCCGCAGTACCGTATGAAGCCATCGCTGTCTTGTGACACGAGTGCGGAGACAAAATTCAAACCCACCGTGAACGTTCTGCGGTCCAAAGAGTTTGTGTTTCTGTGATTCGTATTTTTCTGACGGAAGACCATAATCCAGCAAGCTCGCAGAATCCTCCTGATTAGACCTGCAACGGCCTCTGCATCAGACTGGTTTTCTTCAGGATATCCATTTAGAACCCACCATGAATATGCGAATCGCTAAATCTGTAAACCAAGAGCCGCGACTGGACGCGGAGTGTGAAATAGAGCTGACGACAGAAACATTCGCGCTGGCGCACGCAGCTTAAAGCGCCGCGGCCAATGGAGATGCAACGGCCAAGCGAGACGACCACTGGGGCGGTGGGCGCGCCAACGCAGTTGGTTGCAGTTGGCGGATAGGCCCCGTCGCAGGTTTCGTAATTCAGATCTGGGTAGGTGTGTCCAACGGCCAAAACATATCGCATTCAAGCGGAACCCAACAGTACGCTCTCATAATTCGTACTTACACGTAGCTGAAATTCGTACTTATACGGATGAAACACTACTCTGGACAAAATTGTAAATATTCAAAAAGGGTTCTGGTATTAGTGTGAATACCACGATTCCTAGGAGGGACCGCCACGGAGGAGCTCCATCATCGACAGACACGAGCAGCTCACGAGCATCTATCTGCCAGGAAGCATAATGGCGACGACGGGCGTGGAGCAGCGCAGCAAGTGGCGCGTGGAGTTCAACGAGGCGCGTGAAAGCGACCTGCCAGGAAAGCTCGAGCCAATCGGCTACTGCCGCGGCATCACGGCCGAGAAGGTACAGTCATCATCCGAACCAAACCGACGAGGAGCTCTTCCATTTTCACATTCTGACACGTCGTTTTTGGATATGATAGACGACCTCGGCGACGCTCGCGAAGCAGCAGGAAGGCAACACGAACGAGCTGAAGAAGAAAGTGCGTTTGTTTGTTTGTCTTGTAGCTGCTGGTGTTTTGGGTGGGCTCTTCTAATGAGAAAGGACGTTCATTTACTACAGCGCGCGATGGAGATCGGCACGGCGCCGTTCAAGAGCCTCATGCAGACTGGCATCATGATGTGGATGAGCGGCTCGCAGATCAACATCTTCTCCATCATGATCACGGCCATGATCGTCATGAACACCATCAAGTCGATCTTCGGCATCCAGGGCGCGTTCTCGTCCGTGGACGACGGCGTCATCGACCTCACGCAGGCCAAGGCCGTGTACCTCATGGGCAACCTCGTCAACGCCGGCTTGGCGCTGTACAAGTGCGCGGGCATGGGTCTGTTGCCTACGACCAGCGCCGACTGGACATGGCTGCTGCCCATCCGACAGGCCATCGAAAGCTCGGCGTTCGCCGTCTCCACGTAACAATCCAAAGACCCCTCCCTCTCTTTGGTTGTTTTGGTAGCTAGACGATTTGATAATCCCTTTCAAAACTTGCGTGTTTATTCAAACGACTTGTTACTCAAAGAAAATGCAACCCGGCCTTCTTCATGCCGTGGCTCTTTGTTTTACGATACGTTCTTGCCGGCCGTCTGCGGTGGACAGCGGTATTCTTCAGGCAGCAGCGACCGCTGCAGCGCGTTGAAGGCGAACACGCGACGGCCCGTGTTCTTGAGCGCGTTCTCTATCCGCACGCCCTCCGACCGCATGACCGACACGATGCCGGCCTTCTTTGTCTCGGGAAGCCCGTGGTGCTGGACGAGGATACGGCCTTGCTCCAGCGTCACTGACATACCTGTTCGGTCCTTGGCACTCTTACAGACAGTCACGCGACCAGCTCCGACCTCTCGACAGAGATCCGACGAGAGCTGGAGGATCTCCGGACGCTTCTTCCGCGTCTGCTTGGACTGGCTGATGAGCGTGTCGAGCTCACTGAGGTGCTTGGTGACCTGCTCGCGCGTGATCGCACACGACGAGACCGACGGACACGAGCCACGCGTCCGCACCGACTGCATGTAGTTGCAGTAGCGGTCCGAGTACCCTCGCAACAGCTTGAGACTGCTCTCGTTGATCGAGTCTTGGAGGCGCGTCAATGAGAAGTTGGTGTTGTTGGCGATTGTCTGCTTCTCGTTGATGCCCTGCGTGAAGAGCACTGGCGTCACGTTGATGGTGCCGCCGTACGCGAGGCTGCCTGGAAGCTTCACGCGACTCGTCCGCACCTTGACGCGGATCACGAGCGTCGTGAACCCAAACAGTCCGGTCGATGCATCGTCTTCAGCCTTCTGTTTTCCAACACTGAAGAGCCGACCAGATCGCAACGTGTGCATGAGGCGGTTACCGACATGCGAGAGAGACGACGACGCAATCGAGTGAGCTGGCGATGGCGGTGGCATCATCGCCATGTTGTTGTCTCCATCCGGCTTCTTCTCATCCGTGGCAAGCGCTTGGTCCAGAGTCGTGTACACGTTCACATCGACCACGCCCGCGATCGGTCCACCAACAGAAGACGCGGACGACAGGTCGAAGCCCGAGGACGCCGTCTGCACGTGCGAGTCGGCGTCGTTCTCCTTCATCTCCTCGTCCACCTCGAACGAGAGCGAGATGTCGCGCATCTTTGGCTTGAGCTCTTCCTCGTCGACCAGCACGAAGCGCACATTGCGGAGCTCGTGGAGGGCACCAGCCATGTCTTCGAGCATACCAGCTTCATTGCCGTGGGTCGATACCAAACTTTCAACGTTGAACAGGAAGCCCAGCTTTTCCAAATGCTGCAGCATCTCACGCCCGACATCCTCCTGGGCATTCTGCAGAGCGAGATCAATCTTGCGGGTGAACGCCGTCACAAGCGCAGCCACGGCCTGAGGGAAGCAGACATCCATACGCTTCTGGATATCCCAGTCGAAAGCGTCCGCCTTCTGCTCTTCCTCCGTCCACAGAGGACTCTGTCGAATAGCCGCGGCTGAGCCGGACACTTCGCGACGGCGAGTCTTCATCTTCGTTCGCTGCTCCTGGAGACCAAGAAGACCACCGTTCTTGAACTTGTACACGTGTGCCGCCATGGCACCAACCGTGACAATATCGTACACGCTCGCCTTACCGTCGTCCGTGTTGAAGCTCGTCGTGGCAGACCCCACCCACATCTCTTGCAAGTGCAAGTTGATGGGCAGGAACCGCAACAGCGAGTCCTTCTTCGCGGTACTTGGCTTGAAGTATTCCTTGCGCATGTCTCGACCAACGTACAGCTTCCGCAGGCGACGCAGCATATCGATGTAGTCCTTGATCATACTGCAACGCTGGATCATCCACTCGCGGCAGCGGTTGATATCACCGTCGTCTTGGATTTGCTGGATCAGGTTCTCGTAGATGCCACGGTCTGTACCCTTTTGTCGCTGACGATCGAATGCTTCAAGGCGTGCGAGGTCGTTCTGGGCGACCAGGAACTGCTTGCTACGGTGTCGAATCATGATCTCAAGAATCTGGCGTGGGATCCAGTTGCAGAAGCGGCTCTCCGTCAGGTCTTCAACCACGAGAAGCCCGAGTTCACGAATGTGGTACTGGCTGCTCATGGAATGCGATGATGCCATTCCACTGGCGACACCAGCCAGACCGTACTTCGTGCGAGCTGCCTTGGGCAGCACTGTGTGGACCGACATCTTCGGCGGGACGGACTCGAGGCCGGACTGCTTGTACGAGTGCTCCGCAGCGATCAAGACAACTTGCTCGCTACGAGCACCCGACGTCACGAGCACGTCCGTTGACACCGTGAACTCGGCCACGATGGAGAGGCTCGTCAACAGCGAGTGGAGAGTATCCGGTGACTCAGGTTCCGACTCGATCTCGAACAGCTCATCGATCACACGTGTCGCATGGACTTCGCCTACGGATCCAGACATCGATGCCGTAAGTGAGAACTGGGACTCGTCATCGTCTTCGGTGCTACTTCGTCGATCCATCGCCGCCAGCACGCTCTCCGCAGTCATCTCCGAGTGGTCGTCAATTCTCGACGCGTCGAAAGCTGTCGCATTCACCGAGTACACGACAAGTCGAACCTGGTCCTCAGCCACGGAGGTGAGCGGGATTCTCGGGACAGACATGAAGGAGTAGACGTGGCGGCCGTTCGTGACAGATCCAGGAGCATCCTTTCGCGTCGCCTCCACTGTGTCAGTGTTGCTGAGCTGGCGCCACACGTTTGCCCCGGTCAACGGATCAATGACGAGCCTCTGAATGGCCACGAAGCATCCCATCGGGAAATCCTCGTTTGTCTCCAGAGACATCGACAAGCCAATAAATTCATCCGCTGGTCCGGCCCGAGAAAACGGCACACCCGCCAAGTCGACTGCACTTTCACGGTCATCGTCGTCGAACATCTCGCTGTCTTCGTCGCTATATCGCTCCGATGCGCTGAACGCGAAGCTCGGAGTACGGATTTCGCCATAGATGTCGCCATCCGTCAACGAATGGGTCGTGGTGTCGTCAAAGTCGGCATCCTTGAGTGACTTCGCCGTGGAATTCCACTGCAGGAAGATCAAGCAGCACGGAGGGATCGACTGCGGTAGCCAAACCGTGAAGATGTAGAACCACGGGTACGAGATCGCGCGGTCTCCACGGCTGATGAGCTGCACGACCCACGACAAGAGATACACGACCGTGACGACTCCAATCAGCGCGTAGTAGAGACGAAGAGCCTTGATAAGCACGACTTGGTGTGGGCCTGTCGAGTTTCCGAGCAGCAGCTTGCCTCGGCGCATGACCATGAAGCCAAGTGCCATGACAAGCACCGTCAGCGCCAGGAAGAGTGCCGACGTGACGGTTGTCGAGACGAGAAAGAACTTGTCCTCGTTCTCGGCGTAGCAGCTCCACAGGTAGCCTTGGATCTCGGAGAACACGCTGTTCGAAGTATCGTCGTCGTTGTCCTTGCACTGCTGGTTCGCGTACGATCGTGTGTCGTTCTCGGACGCGTACACTCGCGTGATGAGGTCCGAATGGTAGAAGAGGAACACGGCTTGGAACGTGTAGAACGTCAAGTTGATCCCGACGAAAGCGATCACAGTCTTCATCTGCGGTAGGCGGCGCAGATGCAGGTTCAGCACTGTGCCCCAGTGGAAGCACACGGCCGTCAGCATCGTGAATGTGAAGCACAAGAAGATCCGCGAGAGATAGAAGTAGACGCTGCTTCGACTGATCACCCACACCAAGTTGTTCAAGATAGCCGTGATCAATGCGAGCAACGTGCAGATCGCCGTGATATCCGTCCAGATCGAGCCCAAGCTGAACGAGAGTCCGTTGCTGCGGATGACGATCGTACAGAAGAGCAGAGTGCCGGTGAGCACCACCACCGTCACATATGTGTACGGACTGGCAACCGGCTCCGACACCAACTCGACCGAGATCGCCGAGAACACGCCCGAAGAAACGACGCGGTTCTTCTTGTCCAGCACTCTGATCGACGCGAGGTTCAATCCCGAGTAGGCAACTGACGGGTTCTGCACCTGGTCGACGGCGAGCACAATCCATCCTGGCTGCCAGTCGGTATCGATCTTCAAATTCCACTGGTTCTCGCTCCCGGCAAACTTCACCGAAGCGAACTCTCTTGGGCCTGGGCGGATGGGCGCACCGATCGACTCGGCACCATTGGAGCCTGCCGAGCTGCCGGTGGAGAGCGTCTCGAGCTCCGAATCCGGCAACACGTTCTCGACGTCGTCCTCTTCTTCCACGACTTCCCACGTCCACGACGCACGCGGCGTGAACCGCCATTTCATCGAAAACGTGAGCTGCAACGTCGAATCCTTCGGAACGCGAGTGCTGGAAAAGAACGACAGCGTCGCGTTGCCCGAGTTGCCCGGGTAGATGTTTTCAGGCACAAACGAGCCACTGGTCAACAACGACGGCATGATTGGTGTGAGCCGGTAGAACGAGCTGAACACGTAGCCGCGATCGTACTTGTACTGGAAGTAGATCGGCACGAGGTTGCTGCCCGTCGCGTAGACCGGCGAGGAGCTGTTCGTGTTCGTGACCGAAGTATCGACTCCGCTAGGCGTCGTGACGTGATCAAATGTGACGATGAACGTCTCGTTGGTTCGGTACGCGTTCGGCACATCCACAGCAAGGTGCGTGGTGCCGTTGAACGTGGACACGGAACAGCTCGTGATCATCGTGGCCTTGACAGTCGTCTGTGTCTTCGTGAGCACGCAGTTTGTGTCCTTTCCGAACTTGTAATCTGGCGGACTAGCGAGAAGAATCTGCTCGAGCGGGTACGAATCTCGGTCTGCAGGCTCAAAGAACGCACGCTTGAGCTCCGACGGGTTGAACAGCACGGAGAACGACGCGTTCGTCTGGCCTGGGTACGCGTTTCCTACACTCGTCCACACATTTGACTCGAGAACCGGCCCTGAACAGCACTGGTCCGTACACGTGAAACTCGAGCCGTTGATGAACTCCCACTGCGTGCTACCGGCACAGAAGTCCTTCTTGTTCGGGTCGTTCATACAAGTCGGGAACAGCAGACACGGGAACCACGCCTGTCCTCTCTGCGAGCGTCGCCCGCCGTACGAACAGCACGGCAGTCCGGAGCAGTAGCCGTTGTCCGTCGAATAGAGATTGTTGGAACGGGCCTCTGGATGACAGCACGCCAGCGACGTGTCGCGGCTGAGCACGGTTCCGTTTGTATGCGCCGTACTGGAGCAACACGCGCTGCAGTTGTCGTCTGCCAGTGGGGCCTGTGTCGGATACGGAGTCACCGTCACGGTCGCGCCTGACGAACTGCTACTTGTCGAACCTGCGCTTCCCTGGGCGTCCACGACGCTTCCGAACAGCGCAAGTGCAGCGAAGACAGCTACGAGCAAGCCACTGGCCCGCACATAACGCCGTCGCTCTCCATTCTCGCGCATACTCGCGGGATGAACCTCGTACTACACGACCTGTCGGAGGCGTTTTCCTGGCCCAACTTTGTCCCCACCTCCCGGACGCTACAGAATCCGGATTTCGCTGGAGATTGCGGGAGATGACGCGTACACACGTAGAGATCGAAGTACACGCGTGTAGAGCGGCGATGAGGTCCGTGGGATGTGGATATACTCGCTTCTGCCGCCGGTGTCCCTACGCGCGAGTGGAGCTTTGATGGCGTTATTGGGGATATTGGGGATTGGCCCTTGAGCCCGATCGCCACCTGCTTCTTTGGCACAGGCACGCACAACAGTCAACTCGATGCGAATCTCTAGATTTGTGAAAAAAGTGAGTGATTCAGGCGGTAGTTTCGAAAAGAAAGGTCTGATTTTCAAGAAAATCGGTAGCCAGCCAGAAACGAGCCATCGTTCGATTGTGACTCGTTCTGACTGCCTATCCTGTCAGTTCACAAAACACGGTAGATAACTCAGCATTCACTCCTCAACATCAATCATACTGACATTTATACCGGTATTTGGATCGGTAAATGTTTCTCTTCTCCTCACACTGACTGCAGGTTGAAGTCTGGATCCCCAGAGAAGAATCAGACCAAGAGCTCACCGACCAAGCAAGACAAGATGAAGGGATCTCTCGCGGTTGCTACACTGGCGTTGGCATCGCTGTGTGGCGTTGATGCTGAGCACTGGGCTGTGATCGTCGCTGGCTCGAAGGGCTACTGGAACTACCGCCACCAGGCTGATGCCTGCCACGCGTACCACGTCGTGCGCCGCCACGGAATCCCAGAGGAAAACGTCGTGCTTATGATGTACGACGACGTCGCGAATGCCGACGAAAATCCCTTTAAGGGACAGCTCTTCAACAAGCCAGCGAACGCCACAAGCGGCGAAGGACCGCTGGAAGTGTACGAGGGCTGCAAGGTTGACTACCGCGGCGAGGACGTGACGCCCGAGAACTTTCTCAATGTTTTGCTGGGCAATTCCAGTGCCACGAACGGCAAGAAGGTGCTTACGAGTGGCTCGGAAGACCGCGTGTTCGTCAACTTTGTGGACCACGGCGCGCCCGGTGTGATTGTGTTCCCGGATGACCAGCTTCTGACTGCGAGTCGGTTGACCGAGACACTCGAGAAGATGTTTGAGCAGCGCCGTTACAAGGAACTGGTGTTTTACGTCGAAGGTGATAGCTGAGTACTGTTTATTTGAGGTTGGTGAGGTCTCACACGGTGGTTTGTATGATGTTTTGTAGCCTGTGAGTCCGGTTCGATGTTCCACGATGCCGACATGACCAAGATCAATGCATTTGTCACGACGGCGGCTAATGCTACCGAGTCCTCGTGGGGATACTACTGCCCGCCAATGGATATCGTGAACGGACAGCCGTTGAACACGTGCCTTGGAGATCTCTATTCGATCAACTGGATGCAAGACAGTGACCGCACGGATCTGTCAGGCGAGACGCTGCGTGCCCAGTTCAAGACTGTCAGAGCCCAGACAAATATGAGCCACGTGCTTTCATTTGGCGCCAAGCACATTCGTCGCGAGATCGTCGGCAATTTCCAGTCAAACTACGACAACGCACCAATCGACGGGTCAGATGAAAGCTCTGAAGAGGAGGCTGTCATGGTGAACAACAATGGTGATTCACGCGTCGCGGCGGGAGCTGTGAACGCCCACGACATCAATGTGGTGCTGGCTTTTTACAAGTACCTTCGCAGTTCGCGTGGTGAAGATCGCGAGCTACTCGCGAAGGAACTCATGCGCGAGATCGAAGGCCGCGAGAAATCCGATCGTCTGTTTGAACGCATTCGTGAGACTTCGGTCAAGATCAATCGTGGCCGAGGGCCGCAAGACGAGAAGAAGAAAGTGTCGTGTCGTGAGTCTATGTTCAAGGCGTTCCAGGAAGAGTGTGGCCACGCACAAGACCAAGAAATTGGTATCGGCCACGGCTTCACCAGTTACAGCCTCCAATACGCTCAAGACTTGGGCAGTATGTGTGATTCCTTTGGTGATATTGACACGATTCGAAGCATTCTCCGTGAGACCTGTGGAGAGAAGAAGGTCGGCAGTAGCGAGGTTCGCCACACCGACCGTGATGGCGTGTACGATCCTTCCATCGTCGCGCTCGCTTGAACGAGTTCAACAGCCACTCTGTCCTCAGATTGAGGACAGCTATTGATTTGATCAAATTCATTGATTTCTCACGGTGACAAGAACTTCTTGAGTTACTTGCCTACAATTTTCTTGGGTGTTTTCTATTGGAAACGTAGCTTCTTTTCGTTGCCCAGCAGTGGTTTGATATCGAGAATCGACATGTACGACAGTGCGTCCTGCACGACGTACTCTCGGATACCCGTCTCCGCGTTCTCGGCAAACGATCCAGGCGCTTTTTCGTCCACCAACAGTAGCCTTTCCTTTGTTATCCGAGTTCACAGCTAGTCGCCGTTGGAAAATGCTGTGCTTCTCCGTTGGTGCTACTGCTGCCTGCTTGCCTGTAGTAGTACGCGATTGCGTGCCATTGTCCGTCTGGTGAGAGATCATCACGTTGGTCTGGTCGCGGTTGCTTTTCATGAGGCCAATCGCGATTGTACGCGTGACCGATTATTTGAACTGCTTGGGTGTCCCGGCGAAGCCTTCGTCCGTGAAGAGGTAGTCGCCAGCGAGACGCACGAGTCCGCTCGGTCTGGACGCGTACAGCAATTGGAGTAGTGATCTAAGCGAGCACTTGGTCAGCATGAGCTTGGGCTCACCTTCAGGGTCGAACGGATCGATTCCGGGCACTTGTCAGGCAAGAATCGCATCCCACCCGACGAGAATGTACCGTGATTGGAGCAACCGAAGGACGCTGTTGTTCGCGACACGCCTGTACTTCGTGCAAAGCATGCCGACGCCGATAATGAATCCACACAGCGAGAGCAAAGAGAACAACACGAAGAGATCGCAGATGATCTCATTGCCCCAGAAGTTGGTGATGCGAGGACGGCCACCAAACACACCTACTTTTGCTGGGACGGCCTTCTCCATCATCGTTGTCTTGCACTTCACTGCGAGAAGCAGGTAGACGATCAAGCACAGTAGCAAGTTGTACACTTTGTAGCTCAGGAACAACGAAGTCGCGTCCACATACCACTCGAGCTTGTCGCGCGTGCTCGACTTGATGAAGTTCATGTTGCGCAGCGAACGCACCACAAACTTGACAAGAAGACGGAATGCCGTGTGGACAAGACACATGAGCCACGTGAGCTTAGTGAGCCCGGAGCAGAGAAACAGAAAGTTCTCAGTGTTGTGCTTTAGGTTGAGCATCCACGTGCCCACGCCGAGTGTGAGGTAGCTCATCCGAAGGTTGCCGATGGCGTCCAGCACGCTGATCCAGATGAACATCCGGTGGTTCATTCAGATATCGGAGCCCATGAACAGCGAGCCCTTGAAAGTGATGGACGCGTTTTCGTTCTCCGAAAAGAAGGATGCAATCGGCATAGACGGCGCGAGATACTGCATCCAGTGGGCGTTGGTTTTGGTGAACCGCTGGGATTGACGGGTGTATCCAACGTTGCTGACTCGCGTGAAAACAGCGAGGATGCCGTAGGCGATCATGCCCATAGAGATCACGCCGCATGCAAGCGTTACAAGATACCCAAACCAACCGCGTAGCGGCAGCGCAATCTTCACGTCTGCCTCTTGGTCGACTGCCTCGACCTTGAACAGTCCCCATTGCCAATCGCTGTTCCGCAGCAGCGGTACATCACGGCAGTCGCTTGTCTGGATCTCGACGTGGAAAGCGCCTCCAGCGCAGTTCGACTGATGCACCATCAAATCGGTTTGGTACTGGAATGAACGCGATGGCCAACCCTTACACTTGAGAAAAGCGGCACCCACTTCGCCGAAATCCTTCTCCACACCTGCTTGGATCACTCTGTCGACGTTCAGCACCTCGAACCCGTCCATAATATGTCGATAGCACGAAGTTTCGTTGTTGCCGTGGCTGTTGATGCAGTTTTTGACCCACGCGGGTTTGAGATTGAGCACATTACACTTCGGCGCCGAGACGCTGAACAGGAAAACCTGCGTGCGACGCGGTCCTTTGCCCCAGAAGTCGTCGTGGTTGACCGTCATCACCGTGGCATTCATCGAATTCACACGGACACACGTGCTGCGATCATCTCCGAGATTGCTTGGCCCTCGGCGCGGCGCTGAAAAGATCCGATACGATTCGCCAGCCGTCACCAAGTCCACGAGCTTCTCGACGTGGATCGAATCGTCACGGACGATATCATAGTTGATGTCGCCGTCACGTAGCCGTTCACCGACCGCATCATACTTTCCAGTAACAAGCACGAGGACCGGATTCTCGCGAAGACCCGTGAGTAGAGTGAGCGCCGTCGCAGCGATATTGACACTCAGCAAGAAGAGCCGTCGCACAGTCACGACGTGGACTGTCTTGCAGAGCTTGAGCTGCATGGAGATAGCCAGTCGAAGAAGGCGAATTGGGGTGGCAGATGTGTCATGCTGTGATGAGTAAGAGCAAGAGGTAGTGAGGAGAACCACCATGGTGACAATCTCGTGTCCGTTGGGATTGTCTAGATCCGTAACCCCCAGTTAAAATATCCATCTTGCCCCCGTACTGGACCAATAACGACACATCGCGCAACGAGGTAGGCGTTGACAGCGTGGAGGTGTGGAAACGGCTTTGTTGTTTTCGAAAAGCACTGCACTCGCAGTTTCGACTTCCTCTACCAAGCTGCGACGTGTGCATGGTCACACGTCGCACATTTACAAATGAGCTGCTGGTGACAGGAGTGTTTGGTGACAGTAACCGGCAATTGCTGTCACCAACGAGGGATGTGGAGGAATGGTTGGTTGCCCATCCAGCTCAACGGATCACTGCTGATCGTCGAGCACTGGGGAAGACTCATTGCGCATTTTCGCACGAAGAGAACACGTTGGGCGACTGCCTTTGATGCACTGGTTTCACAATGACTGCTTATTTACTGATATAATGAGACTGAATCCTCCATGTCGATTCCAAAACCATGCTGAGTGAAACCCAACCATCCATATTAGATGCGAATTTGAGAACGTAGCTCGTAGAGAAGCGTAGATATCCGTACCGACAGAGCGCATCCGTGGTCGCAGCACTAATGATTGCAGTGAGCGGCGGCCACGCATTTTGACACATCAGTCGATCGTGGGCGTGACACGCGTGGTGTGCGTATGCGACCACACAAACCAAAGTTCCGTTGACTGGTGATGACAATGGCGGGTGCATAGTTGAACCCACTGCGAATCTGCCGCCACTGAGTTCAGTAGCTAACTTCCAACGGCAGATGGCCGTGACACTGCGCTGACCAGAGAGCCATGGCGCCAGCGCTGTGATTCTCTCTCTATGCCTCCGCTTCAGGCATCCGTTGCACTTCAGCTGGCGCCATTTAGAGCCAACGTGCAAGCACAAATCTATTCGCACTGCAGCGACTGTTCACGGGTCCAAAACTGCCCCTGCTCACAGCAAAACAAACGTAGTCCTTCACACAGCAGCTTCCATAATGGGAGACTCGGACCGCTACATCGTCGCGCTGCCTGCAGCCCTTGCTGTGCTGGCGTTCATTGTCTGGATCTGCCGCCTCGTGCGCAAGTCGCGCCGCGCTCGCAATCAGCCCAGCACTCTGCCCAGCGTCCACGTCGTCATGGTCTACGACAAGAACAGCGCCGCTACGGAAGCCGACAACGCCTACACGCAGATGAACGACGGCATCGCCAACCAAGGCATCGGCTCCCCCGTCCATTCGTCTTCAAGCGAGCCGCTGCACCAACCGCCAACGCGCCAAACTTCCAACGAGCTCCACAGAGCGCCTCCAGCAGATTCTTCCATGGCATGACGCGCCTGTCCGGTGGGTGGATAATTTGAAGTGATTTGATTGGCTATTAAGAAGTAAAGTACACTAAGATTGGTTGAAATAAAGTCTCTTTTTTCGAACCGTGGAGCTCCTCGTCATCCATGGTTCGATTCCCGACACCGTCGACGTCAGACCGACTGACCGCAGGCAATGGCCCTGCGTCGACGCCTCCAACGTCGACGTCGACGTCGCCAGCAGGAAGAAAGGAAGAGCATCCTTCGAATTTGATACCCAAAGCACCGGAAGTTCTACGGGAAGGCCATTCCGCAAGAAGCCACGCTTCCACGAAGCACCGCGCACCACGCCGCTTCTGGCTCGTTTCCACAGCGACCACGGCGCCGCACACAGCACAAAGACACGGAAGACGTCGCACCGGCACGCGAGCTGGGTGATCCGCTGTTAAAAACGCGAGACGCCCGGCACCGGAAAAGACAGCGCGCTGTCTGTAGCTGTCTCTGTGGCTGGTCACATTTTACAGTATTCCACGCACCAAGCAACGAAGCAGAAGCAAGAGAGAGAAGAGAAGAAGAACCACAATGGAGGTCGTGCTCGTCGTGCAGTTCCCGCATGAGCTGCTGGAGCTCGTGCGCCACGGATGGACCAAGCTCGAGTTCCTCGCGCATATCACGTCGGCAACGTGGATGAAAGCCATGTGAAGATCTTCCATCATCCAACCAAGATTCTACGTCTCCTCGGTGTCTGCGATCCGTCAGAGCATCTACTATTTGTCCGTGTGTAGACTGTCGTCTTGCGCGCGGTGTCCGAGAACACGCGTGTTGAAGCTAGCATGCGGATCGCTCACCCCGTCTTTTCAATTTAAAATCTATTTATTGATCCCTTCCAATTGAACGCACTCCCACCATATTCCATGTGAGCTATCTATCGATCCGGCTTGATCAGAACGCGAGGTTGTGCGCAAGCCGAGATCCTAAAAGGCTTCATCTATTTTGCTGCGCAGTAGTCGTTCGAATACTGTCCGTAGTTCTGTTTGCACGAAGATCCATCTTCTCGGACATCTTTCCTGGTGTGTTCGATGTTCAACCCGATCCCAATCCAGCGCCAACAGTGAATCTGATCCAGTTCCCAATGCCCACCGCCATCAAGACCCTCCTCGCTCGGTTCAATATGCTCCTCAGTTCGCATCCCAGTTCGTCAAGATGAAGCTCAAGCTCGGTCGCAAGACCCACTTCTTCACTGTGCAGCGACTCTTCTTGGTCTGCCTGAACGTCACAGCGACGGTGCTCACGCTGCTCACGGGACTGCGGGAGAACCCCGTCGTGGTGTATGTATCGGCTCGCTATGATTCGATCCGCGCGCGACTTCGCGAAGGCGGCATCAGCTACGACATCGTCCACGACGACGCGATCAAAGTCAACGAGCTCGCGGATCTGGACGAAGTCGGCCAGTCCTATCGGTTCTTCTCGGCACCGAGACGCAGTCCACGCAACTTGGGCGAAGACCGAAGCACGTGCGTACGCGTGAACTCGATGAACGCGACCGTCATGACGCTCAATTACGACGACTTCTGGGGCAAAGGCCCTCGCCGAACACAGATCTTCCTGTACAGCATCTCGGCACCAAAGTGCAGCGTGCTCAACCTTCGGCCAGAGTGGGTCAGCGACTGCACCAGAAGCTACGGCGGTGATGAACACGCCTGCCACAGGCACATTCTCGACAACTTTGAGACGCTCGGACTCGACCGAGTGATCCAGGCAGGCGTGGAGCGTGATTTTGGCGAGCCAGGTGCCGTCTTTCTCAAGTGCAGAGGGCGTCCGGACCGATCGTTTGAGTATCAGACCGACCTCATGGTCCATCAATCGTACTGGGCCGGCGGTCAGTTCCACGTTGAGATCCAGACAAGTGATTGTCGCGGGGTGCCACTCATCCGCAATGACGACTGGCAATGGGGACTATTCAAAGTCGAGCCGATCAACTACGACGCCGTGGTGAACGTGGCGTTGCCGCAGAGCGGCTGGGTGGGGTACACCATCACACTGGCGTACGGCATCGTGTCGATCGCGATGATCTTCCAGGGTATCGTCGCTGTGTTCATGCAGACGCGTGTGGTGAGTTATATCCCGCATTCGATGCGATTCACCAAGGCCAAGGCACGCTGGACGCGGTATCTCATGCCCTTCATGCCCATCGCGTCGCTGCTGACCGAGCACGAGCACGCGTCGATCGTGTTCAAGGGCTCTCTGCTCATGGGCTCCGACATCTGGATGAACCACTGGCTGTATATCTGGCTGAGCGTGCTGGACGGCGTCGTGAACTTGCGCATGAGCTACATCATCCTGGAAATGGGCACGTGGATGCTGGGCAAGCAAGTCAATTTCGAGAATTTCCTGTTTCTGTGTGCCGCGCTCACCAAGATCACGTGGGTCATGTGCCTCGTGCACACAGTATTCCGCTTGGGCTTCAAGTTCCTCGTGCGGTCCATTCGTAACCTGAACGTGATCAAGTCGACCACACGAGACAAGCTCGAGTGGTATGTCGACGCGTCGGCCATGTTCCTGAGCTACAAGGTGTACAACTTGTTGCTGTGCTTCATCTTTTTCCTGCAGCTCATGATCAACGGCACGACGACCATGATGAAGAAAGAAGAACCGTACAAGCGAGGAGTATACGGCGGCAGTGCGCAGATCGCGAGCTTCTGGGGCAACGAGATCATCTGCGATTTGTTCGTCCTGCTCTCGTTGCTGGCACTGTGTGGTTTCACCATCGGCTTCGGAATGCTGTTCACCGAGTACCGACGCGTGCCTCAAAACACGGTGATGTGCCTACTGCAGTCACGGTACATTCTCGTGGGCTGGGATGCAATTCTCGCGTGTCAAATGCTCGGAATCGACCCGTACAACCCCGACCAGCAGAACGAGACAGGCATCATGTACACACAGTGCTCACTCGGCTCGCTGCTGCAGTTATTGTACGCGTCCGGGCCGAGTGGCTTCGTGCATCTCGCTGGCGACTACCTCTTCACGGACGCCGGCTTCGGTGGAACTCCCACACAATTCCGGTACTCTATCAAGCGTGCGATGGCCATCGGGCTCGTGCGAAGCAACCGTGACGGCACGTACGTCACGGCGTCTCGTGATACGGAAACGCACACGCAAGCAAGGAACAAACCCGGGGTCTCACCTCCATCAGTTATCGTAGGAACTTTCCAGAAGCACAGCATCTTCGAACGCCACTTGAAGATCGTGTTCGACGACATGGGACGCATCTTGCTGGTCGACGATAAAGTGCCAGGCACGTTCTCCAAGAATGCTGAGACTGGGATCCGCGAGTACGTGGTACAGGACGCACTGTCGTACATGTCGATCCTAGACATCAAGCCGCTCATGGGCAACGACAAGAAGCTCAAATTTGACTAACACACCTCGAAGGAGTTAGATCCCGTAAGGCTCCTGCTAAGACCGACTTTGTTTGGAGGCAACAAGAGCCACAAGCTTCAAATAATCGAATTAGAGATCTCAGCTAAGTGTCATTTTCTGCCCAATCACATAGCGGGTACAACATCATTTTTTGTGTAAAATTCCGGTGCGTTTCAGCATGATTCATGGCGGGTGCTGTGGTCCATGACTTGGGAGAGACGGCACAACGTGACTAAAGAATGACTCAACCATGACTTATCCATACCTCCAGAATCCTCTCCAAGGCGATCGAACAAGTGGCGAATTTTCGTGGAGGATGAGTGAAGATTCGAAGCAGTTGAAGCCGTGTCAAAGAGTGTACGTCAGCACGACAATGAAAAACGCCAAGTCCCCAGACCATGACTGAACCAGTACGGCAACATGACTACACCAGAGTTCATTTTGGAATGCTAAAAATGCAACATGTATTCAAAGATACCGCGCAATTCGCAAGCTAGACCGCTACGTCTTCTGTGCTACCCCGCCCCACAGTATCTGGAGTCTTGTCCTCGTTGTCAGCCTTCTTCTCGACGCGGTCGAATTCCTCCAGCAGATGCGTTAGTCCCCCCACTGAAGCCGCGGCTGCCGCGGGTGATGACTCACTCACCGTATCCTGGGTAAGCGGAGTCGCTTTTGCTGGGACAACAGGCGACGTTGATGGATGTGGCTTGGAAACAGGTGGCCAGAGTGGGGCGTAGCCTGTCATCACGAAGTAGAAGAGCTCGAAGCGACGTCTAGTCAGTGCTGACCCCTTGGACATGTCCGTCGGAGCCTTTGGTTCCACTGCTCGGTAGAAGGCCCAAGCCACGAAAAGTCCACAGCTGTAGAAGTCTTGCTGCACTGGCGACTCTATCTCCTTGACTTGGTAGCCTGGTAAACCGGGGATGAGCAGATTTTCAGCCTGACGTTTCACGGCACGGTAGTCGGTCTGGTTCAGTTGGTCGTAGGTGTAGACGAGCTTCTCCTTGACGCTTACGAGGATCCCACACCAGTAGACGTTTTCGAAGTTGATCGGGAGAAACACCCAGTCGACTCCATCCTGAGCCGTGATTGCCTTCACTCGCGCATTCTCCCCGCGCACTGCAGCCGACTTGGTCTCGCGAGCTGGATTCACAGACCTATGCACAAATCCGGCCTTTGGATAGATTGCCTGGACACGTGTGCAGGTAGCGGTGATGAGGGCGTCGTTCAGGTAGGTTGGTGGAGGAGTACGATACAGGATGGCGTAGACGTAGCTGCTGCACGAATTGAGACCTGGAATCGGTGTGGACGGGTACGTTGCCATAATGTTGGTCGCCGTATCAGTAACGGTGGAGAGGAGATGGGCAGGAACAGCAGGCGCGACTGTGTCTTGTAGCCACTTACAGGCATCCAGACCCGACTGCACCTCCTCTTTCATCGTGGCGACACACATCATCGCCTCTATCTGCGCGCGAGAGAAAGTGCCGACATTCTTGATCGCAATAACTTCAACTGCTTTCGCCTCCGTCACGGGTGCGTGGAGAGGTGCGGCGGGGTGTTGACGGCTGTGAGCTGGAATCTTGGCTGGAGATCACAAACGCAGAGGCTCGTGTGTTTCCCAAAGGGAGAGCGTTCTTACTCGCTTCAAGTAGGCGTGCTGGCAGAACGTAGAAGGCGTCCACGTTAAGCAACGGGTTCTTCATGCGCTTGTACTGCGGGCGTTTGTCTTCGTGGGCCTGATACTTGACATTGACACCACGAAGTCGGATACTGGCTTCACTTAGAGATGGCTTGTCTTTCTCCATGGCTGCGACGAAGTCCTCCAGAGTGATGACATCCATCTCGCGACGCGTGCTCTCCGCCGAGTTGAACCGCTTATTTTCAATGGCTTCCTCGACATGGACTTGGCTCATGATCTTGCGCTTGCGACCCGACTTGCGGGCATCCAAGTTCACCTTGATCTTAAACTCTGCCTTGGGGTTGACGGCGATCCTGGGCGTGGAGCTCGCGGTGGTGTCATCGTCGCTGTCGCTCTCGAAGTCGGAGTCGTGCTTCTTCCGGGCAGCTGCCTTCTTGAGACCTTCAACCTTTACGGCTGCGATTTCTTGCGATGTCAGCGTGTCCAACATCGGAAGTGCCACTTGTAACAGCGTCTGGGGCTTGCCGAACTGGACAGCCACTGGGTCCGACATCTGGACATCACCCATCTCCTCAGACCAGAGGCTGTGGGGCTGCGACAGCTCAACTTGACCATGCTCCATGTCCACGTATGGCTGTGTGGCCGACGGCTGGGTGGGCTCCATAGCCTCGTCGCGATCGTCGCTGGGACGGTCATGGACTCGTCAGTCGCCGGTCATGGATGCGTCGTCTCCTTCAAGCTGATCTTCGCCTTAGTCTCCTCCATGCTGATCATCGTCTCGACGTGTAGCGTCGCCCGCAACAATGCCTGTACGGCGGCGCATGCGAACGTTACGCCACTGGTTCAACACATAGTTGAGCATAGCACGATACTCCTCTTCATCCTCAATGTCCGCGAGCTCGTTCGAGATGAGGCAGGTAGCTCGAACCGCCTCCGTGTACCGTTGTGCTTGAGTCAGGGGCTTCTTTCGTCGCTCTGCCACTTGGTCGTGAGCATCATTGGTGGCGCCGTCATCATCGCCTCCACTGCCCACGTCTGGCTCTTCGAACTCCTCGAGATCAAACTGCTGGATGGGTTTCAGGGCTGCACATGTCGAAGTCCACCTACAGCGCAACAATCATGGGTGAGTCATGGTTGTATCATGCATTCGCACTCAAGTCCAAGATACCTCTCGTCGATCCGCTTCCAAAGGATGATTGTGCCTGGAACCTTGAAGAACTTGCGATAAGCAATCACGTGGCGGCACGGCAGCTTCATGGCCGCGACGAACTCGCAGTCGCAAGACGAGTCTATCAGGCCGATGACACTAGTAGAGCGAGGCGCATGCACGAGAGCCTGGTCTCTGTGTTCAACACGCTCGAACTTGTACACTTCTGCCATCGCGAGACCCACAGAATACTGAGCCGAGATCTCTCCAGCGACGTAGTGAGTAGTGAAGCGGAGGATGTTGCTCAGCTCTTCGTCATAGCCGACGTTCACAATGCGGCCGAGGCGCTCGTTGTTGAACTTATACTCGTTCTCCATCCTGGCAGCCGCGGCGATGAGAGCCCGAACGGTTTCAGCCAAGCTGAAGGTTGGCTTGAGGCAGTCCTTGAACTTGCCGAACCACGACTCGAGCATGTTGTTCGTGTTGTTCTTCAAGTGGGGGAGATGGGACCGGCGCCCAATCTCCGTTGGCCTCGATCAGCAACTGCTGCACCGGCATGCCTTCACCGAGCTCGTTCATGGTCATGAACGTCATCAGTTGGTAGTTGTGCCTACATATCATATCAAACATGGGTAAGTCATGGATGGTCCTTGGCAAAATCGTGGTTCCACTGAAGCACTTACCTGTTCGTTTTGTGTGTGCAGTCGATCAGTAACATCTCCGAAAACCTCTCGTACACCTCGCGCATACACTCCATCGTGAGAGAGAGCACGCCTGTTTCGGAGTTTCCGCGATGCTCGCAACGTTTCTTCGTCGACGACGGCCTGGTATTCTTCCAGCCGGACGCCGATGAGCCACGACGACTCTGTGTCCCTGATGATACCGATCTCCGCAACGCTGTACTGTTCGAGAGCCACGACTCTGCGTCGCGCGGTCATCCTGGTACAACTAAGACGCTCGCCGCCGCACAGACCAAGTTCTTCTGGCTCAACATGTCCAAGACTGTGGCCAAGTACGTGCAGTCGTGTGAGTTATGTCAACGAGTCAAGGCCTCGCAACGTAAACCTGCCGGTCTTCTACATCCACTAGAGATCCCCCACAAACGGTGGACTCACATCTCGATGGACTTCATGCCTGACCTGCCACGGACGGCGACAACGAAGTACGACACGATACTCGTCATCCTCGACCGTCTGGCTAAACGAGCTCACTTCGTACCCACTGTGAAAGCTTTGACAGCTCCAGACACAGCCCGTCTCTTCCTACGCGAGTATGTCCGCTTGCACGGCTTTCCAGAATCCATAGTTAGTGACAGAGATCCACGCTTCATGTCTGCGTTTTGGAAGGCGCTCACGGCCAGCCAAGGGACGCAGATCCACGCGAGCACCGCCTTCAAACCGTCCACTGACGGCCAGAACGAGCGCAGCCACCGGTTCATCAATGACTATCTCCGTGCATTCGTCTCGCCAAAACAGGACAACTGGGACGAGCTCCTGCCCATGGCTGAGTTCGCTTACAACTCCCGACTCCACTCAAGCATCGCA
>JAADWY010000486.1:0-24682 GCA_023336355.1 Pythium dissotocum
ATGGAGTACTGGCCGTGAAGCTCGACTTGCACAGCATCCCACATCTGCATGATCCTGCGCAGAACTGGCGTTCGCGTGCCCATTTTTGCTTGAGCGGTAGGGGGCCAGAGAACGACTTCTGCGAGTGAAGCCCTCGTGGACAGCATGGTGCCATGCCATTGGAACCTCCCGATCTCAAGCCATCCGCGACAGTGGTGGGTTGCTATCACACAGTACCATGTATTTCCGCAGGTTGTTGACACAAGAGTGCAATGGCGAGGACAACCAGCGAAATTCGCAAGAGGTGCTGGAAGAAGAGCCCTAGCATGGTTGGTCAAAAGCTGATTCATGGTTGACTAGAATTGGGCTCGGGAAGAGTTTTCAAGCGGACTTCAACACGCATGAACGGTACGCACTGCGTTGTACTGCTGTATCTTGGCAGCATGATCGACTCATTGAACGTCGTCTGGACATCAGTCTGTGCCCAGGCTAGTACCGCCGGTAAGCGCTCGTACTACTAGTATAGCGTTGGCTGCATGATCCCCGTGTGGCCTCATTCGTAGGCAATCCTAAACAACCGCTTGCCCTCTACGAGATGTCCGTGGTGGTCACAGAGGTACTTTACCGTCGCAAAGTCTCCCCCATGGCCACATTTGCGGTGACCACTGAGCTAGCACGACATATTTGATTGCTTCCAGCGACACAACTGCAGAAGAGACTTGAGAGATTTCACTCATGGCTCCCTTTACATGTGCGAGCAGCACGTTGAGCACGCGCAAGTCGCTGTCTTGAACGGCCCTAATCGCCTGCATCCATAGGCGCCATGGGTTCCGTTCCAACCCCTGCGCGGTTGTTTTCGACGGCTTTGTAGATGGCGTCTTCCATAAACTCGTCCGCTGGGATATGTGTACTTTGTTGCTTGGTGCCTCTGAAAGCCCTGGCGGGCTTCTGGAACAAGTGGATCTTCGTCGTGAGCTCGAGTAGCTTTAACGTGCCTCGCTTGGCCACCAAGATCACAAAGTCGCTTGCGCTGCAGATAGGGAGCAAGATCTTTGAGGACAACTCAGGTGGGCTCTCTGCTTTTCTTTCAAGCGAGTGAGAGGCAGTGGAATACCCATCTGGAAAGAGACGACGAGACGCCACAGTGCGTGGTCTGCGAGCACTTAGAATGGCGAGGAAGCTGCCGGACCGCTGTGAGCAGTGGCGTCGTTCATACTGCCTCTGTCTTCGGTGTGTGTGTATGTGTTCTTCAGTTAGCAGATTCGGGGATGAATCGTTCGCTAGACGCAGCCATGTCTTGCATTTCGCGTGGAAGCTCGTGGCCGCATTCAGATGGAGCTGAGTCATTAGCTGTAATGACTCGCTCGAAATGTGACCGCCTTTCTCCGTTTCGAGATGATCTCGCTGTCAATTCATTGTGGATTCGTTCCAATTCATTTCTGAATTGACCAGGCATGCATGTCAAAGGTCGCGACCTTCCATGATCCATTTTGAAGGTCGCTTTCAAGGCACCCAAACAGAGCATTTTGAATCCAACAACCCAGCATCAACAGCTTTCCAATTCATTGTCAACGATGGACCCCATGGCGTTGCTCGACATGGAGCGCCGCACTGGCTTTTCCCACAATGACGTCGACGATTTCGCCCAGCGAATGGACATGGTACGGCTGCCAAAACTTTTTAGTGCATCTTGAGGACCTGCATTGACGTGCTCAACTCTATGAATGCTGCAGATTTCGGAGGCGATGGATCAGATCAAAGACGGCACGTTTGATCCAGAAAAGTGCAAGATCCCTGGCTTTAAAACGCCAGAGCAGGAGGAGAAAGAGCGTCTCGAGAAGCTTCGACTGGACGAAGAGCGCAGGCAAAAGGAGACCGAGAAGCAGCGCAAGGCAAAGGAAGATGAGAAGGAACAGTGGTGGCGTCGAGCCAAGTTGCGCTTCGCTATTGAACGTGGTGAGGAGACAGAGGACGAGGTAGAGGACGGAGACGCCAAGGCCCAAGCGGACCAGTGGGCGAATCGCGTGCTTGCTGCGTACAAGGCGCGAGATGCAAACGACTATTCGATGTGGAACAACTGGGTACCAGAAGACCCCGCGACACTTGAAGAGAAGGCAGCGCGAGAGGCGGCACTGGAGAAGGTCCGCAACGCAGAGTTTGAGAAGAACAACCCAGATTTCTGCCAGCAATTCAAAGAAGACCTGGAGAAGCGGCAGCAGTCGCAGCGTCAACGAGAAAGAGAGGCCGAGAGTACGAACACGCGCCTTTGACTACCTTTTTGCACTTGGTTTGTTGCGCTGACACTTGAATTTGTTGTGATGTGAATAATTAGAATGCAAGCTGCAGGGCAATCGGTTCTACAAGCGCCGTGAGTACACGCAGGCGATTGCCCAGTACATGAAGTCGCTGGACAAGTCTCCGTTCAACGCGGCTGTGCTGACGAACATCGCACAGTGCTACTTGCGACTTGAGGCACTAGATGACTCGGTCGAGTTCAGTACGCGAGCGTTGTATGTGAATCCGAGCCACGTGAAGGCGCTTTCACGACGCGCGGCAGTGTGGCATCGCCAGAAGAAATGGAAAGTAGCGGCTCAAGATATGGAGAAGGCGTTGCAACTCGATCCACAGAACGAAGATGTTGTGGAGCAGCACTCAATCGTCGTCGGTGACTACGAGGACGCACTCACGCAGAGCAAATTGGAGATGAAATTGGGCTCGAGCACGGAGTCAGCGTCAAGCGAAACAGCGAAGCCCGTAGAAACAACCACCGGAGCTGAAGAATTGCGGTTCATTATGGAGCTTCTGCAAAAGATGGACGACCAAGAGCGAGCAGTCAATGACAAGGAAGAGAAGCCTAGCGAGCAGAGCGAAGGGGGGATTCTGGCTGAGGTCAAGCCTGACGCTGTGAATGAGGCATGGCTCGGGTACGAGTTGCTGGTGCCGTTTGTGGAGCGGAACGCTGACGCGAGAGATCTGCTGCGGACTTCTGGAGAGCTTCACAAGCTCGTTTACCGCCTGCAGACACTCCTGCAAGCACTCCCAGTGTTAATCGACAAATGGACAAACGTCGCAAACCAAGAAGAGAACACGACGGCCATGATGGAGGAGATGGCGACCGCTGCGATGCTCCACGTCCTAGCCGCGTGTCTGACCGAGTCGCCACGAAACCAAGTCGTGGTGTATCGTGAGACAGCTTTTCGACAGGCTCTGTTTGATACGCTCACAAGCAACTCGCTCCAGAGACTGCCAGCGAGTATCCAGGAGAAGCTCCTGCGGGTATTTGAAGAAGCGATCGACGCCAAGGCGTGGAAGAAAGACGTCATCGCCTCCGGTGAAGCCATCTCAGCACTTTTGACGATCACAGCAACGCCAATAGATCCCAACCAAGCGACAGCAAACGTCGACGCGCGAACGAAGGCGGTCGTTTCGGCCACCAGTATACTCTTCACGGTCTCAGGTGACGACCCACACGGTCTCGGTGTGTTAGCCAAGACGGAGAAGCCAGAGTGTCTCGCTGCGCTCTCCTTCGCATTGCAGGCTCAGCGCAAGTCGTCCGCCGCGTTGTCCAACTTGCTTGGTGTGCTCACAAACCTCTCCACTCACAGCGTGCTTCGTTCTTCGCTCGACTCGGCGTCCCAAGACCCAGCGGTGCGTTCGCGACTCGTCCGTTCGCTGCTGATCCTATCGTCTCATTTCACGAAGTCGTCCCTCAACACAGCCCAACGCACTGCCTACACCGTATGTGCAGAGCGCTCACTGGCTGCGCTGCTCAACTTCTCCTTCCAGAACGACTCGCTTGTACGAAAGGAGCTCCTCGCTCACAATGTTGTTGAGACCGTGCAGTCGATTCTCGACTCCATCACTGCCAGCAACGTCTCGGAACTCATGGTGATCTGTTCTCGCGCCGTGAGTCTGCTCTGTCGCCTCCACTCAATTCCACAAGCCGAGGATGACTCCCCTTCCCTTTCGAATCGCCTGAGTACCTCCTCGCTTCTCGACCAGCTCTACAAGCTGTGTCAGCTCAGTCTTCCGCTCGTCTCAGCTTCTCCATCAACAGATTTGTGGCAGACTCATGCTCAGATCTGGTGCCACGTTGGCTGGTGTATCTCCACAGCAGAAGCTGACCAAGTGCGCGCGTACTTGAGAGACAAAGCCGCGATGCCTGCGATGGTCGAGACGCTGTCGCTCGTCAACAGCCAGAAGCTCTATCGTCGTGGCAGCTCGGAGCCTCCCAGCGGACCGGAACGCATCGTGGGAAATGTACTCAAGGTCTTGATTGCGATGCTGCCTCCGTCGGCCGCTGATTCGCCAGTCGACGCCAAGTTCTGGACGCGGAAGCGCAACCTCAAGGTGCTCGTGGACGCGCTGCAGGATCTTCCAGACGGCCTCGCACGCAAGAACGTCGCCATCTTCCTCGCCAAGCTGTGTCAGGTATACGGAGAAGCAGTCAAGCCGATCCTGCGGGAGCTGCGCGGGCTGGAGATGCTGCTCAGTGTAAGTAAGTCACTACAAGCCACCCCAGGCTCCTCTGTCAAGCCAAAGGCCGTTGCCTTCTAGGAGAAGACGATAGAAAAGAGAATGGCTTGCATTTTCTAAGTTATGCTGCGAATAAAAGGCGACAGAGGCAAAACGTAGCTTCTCACCAACACATGCAGTGGACCAACAACCTCAGAAATCCCCTGTGGGACGAGAGAGTGACTTACTTCTTCGCGTTGACCTCGATGGTGTGGTCGTAATCGATCGTTGGCACGACCGACTGGATGAACTTGAGAAACAGGAACAGGTACTGGTCGCTTCGGATCTGCTGGCTCTGCTGCTGTGTCTGCTCGTCGTCGCCCCTGAGATTCGCCAAGATGCGCTTCATCACGGCCGCGTGTTGACATGGGTGGATGCTCGCGTGGAGCAGACCCTGCTTGTGTGGGTGCGGCTCCATCGTGACCGTGCGGTTGGCGTAGTCCTGCATGATGTCTTCAAACAGCGCGCCCTGTGACAGCGGCACGCTCTTCTCGTCGTAGCCAAACAGCCACACACGCGGCGTCTGGTAGTATTTGTCGTACGTGATCGACAGGTCGTACGTGCGCGTGTAGAGGATCGCGTCGTCCTCGTCATCGCCAAGCCCAATGCCCGGCTCACTGGCGACCAGGTAGCCACTAGCAGGTCCACTGAGTGCCGCCGCGTCGTCCTCCACGAGGTTATCCTCTTCAAACGACGACAGATCCGGTGGGCCGTCCACGTCGCCGTAGTTGTCCACGATCGCGTCCAGGATGTTCAGTCCGGACGCCGGCGCAGGCGGCGGCGAGCCCTTGTCATCCAGTGAGATATGGCCAAGCGCATCTTCAGCGTCGTCCAGATCCAGGCCGTCGTGGGGCTTGGAGCTGTCGCCGTTGTTGCCGTACGACTGCGCGGCGACCCACTCGTCCTCGCCTTCGACCGCGCGCTCGCTTTGGTAGTTGAGTTCCAGCGCCGTGACGCGGCGACGACACGGCACGTTGCGGGTCACTAGGAACTGCTTGTCGGCAGGCAGGTACGGACGCCGCAGCGCCGCGTCGCCGCTTTCCCAGCGCCACGTAGGACACTTGTACACGAGCAGATCACCCGCCGCGACGAACTCCTCAGGCGTCAAGATGCCCTTGTCTTCGAACGCCGACTCGGTCAGCACGGGCGTGAGGTACTCGCGTACACCGTGGAAGAGGCTCTGCATGGTTGTGGAGGCGGCGTAGACGGAGACGGAAGCGGCGAGAGAGATGGCGTCGAGAGGTGGATGCCTGATGGACCTTCTTGGGTTGTTCTTCGAGATCCCCTACTCACACATGCGCTTTTCTTCATAGAGTTCAAGCGGTTTTAGCAGAGAGTGAGTCACTCTTGTGAATGCTCACGATGTCACTATCAGGCAGTTTGGGATCATAGAGAATAGTACTGTACCCTGTACACAAAACGGGCGGTTGGTACCAATCCTCAGTCGTATTCTTTTTTCTGTTGCCCATTGAGGGTAGATCTCGTTCTTTCGAGGTGTCACTATTTGAACGCACACGTCAAAGGAGAAAAGCCGCCAAAACAGAAGAAGCGGTTGGGAAACATGGGCGAATACCGGTATGCGCGGCGACTATTGGCTAAATTGCGGACGGTTATGTGTGTGTGAAGGGTCGGGTGTTTCACGAATTGAGGAGGCGCGTCGCTGGCGCATGAGCCTATGTGTGTATGGTCTGGCGGCGTCTCTTGCGGCGTCTGTGGATCGCTGTGTGTCGGCGCATTCCCCGTCGCCTGCAGCCTGCCGCAACGCCAAGCTGCCCCACGCGACGGAGATTGAAGAAGCCAGGAGAGCCAGGAGAGCGGCTCGATTGATAAGAAGGCGAGACGCGAGTGAAGAGACTGGCTAGTGGCTGCTATGGCGGACGACGCGGCGGCCGCAGGCGCCAAGAAGGAGCCGAACCCGCTCAAGTACATAGAGCAGCGCGTGGCGACGGCGTTTGCCGGCTTGCAGGGCGCCAAGTTCACGGCCAAGTACGCGACCGAGGCCAACGAGGCGTGTGTGAAGGAGTTCCTGGAGTCGGAGGACGTCACGACGCTCATCTTCGCCGGTGATAATGTGATCGCGTCCATCAAGATGCCACCGTCGCTGCCTAAGGGCAAGACCGTGTGCTTTACCAAGTTCCACAAGACGGTGATCACGGGCAAGAACGTGTACACGGACATCATGATGAACGAGCTCACGAGCTCAAGCATCGAGTTCCTGGAGAAGCTCATCTCGGAGATCTACTTGCCGTTGTTCTCGAACCCGGCAAACCAGGAAGGCTGGGGCGAAGTCGCGTCCAAGGAAGTCGTGGACAAGTTCCATTCGTACATGGCGTCTGTGTCGATCATCAGCGGCGCGACCAAGGGCGAGACATGTCTGCCGCTGCCGCCTGTGGACGGTAATGCCAGTAACCTGAGCACGAAGATCTCGCTTCTGGAAGGCTCGATTGTGACGTGGACCAAGCAGATTAAGAACGTGCTGAAGCAAGACCCGGAGGATCTGCTCAAGCAGGGGCTTCACCCAACGCCAGACGCAGAGATTGAGTTCTGGAAGCTCAAGGCTGCGAACCTCAACTCGATCTTTGAACAGCTCCAGTCGAAGAAAGTGCGCAAGATCCTCACGGCGTTGGACCGATCCAAGTCGACGTACTGCACGACATTTGCGAGACTCTGCAAAGAGGTCTTCACGGCTCGTATCGAAGCGAACGACAACATGAAGTACTTGCGCACGTTGGAGGAGTGGTTCATCCGCCTGAACAACGACGAAGACTTTCCGGCGCTGGCTGAGCTGTTCAAGCCCATGCTCCACATCATCCTGTTGATCTGGAAGAACTCGAAGCACTACAACACGCCCGCGCGGCTGGTCGTGCTCATGCGTGAGATCTGCAACTCGCTTATCAACCAAGCGCGCAAGTACTTGAGTGGCGAGCTGATCTTTTCGCTCATTGAACAAGACGAAGCTGGTGTGGCTGTTGAGCAGCTCAAGACGACTCTGCATGTGTGCAGCGCGTTCAAGTCCACGTACTTCGACTACAAGGCGACTGCGAACGCCGAGTGTCCGTCCAACCCGTGGCGAATTCAAGGAAACGCATTGTTCGTGCGTCTTGACTCATTTTTGGAACGCTGCCACGACATTCTCGACCTCACGCAGACGATCGTGCAGTTCAGCAAGCTGTCCAAGATCGAAGTCGGAGGTACAAAGGGCAAGACGCTCACGCTCAGCGTTCAGCAGATCCACACGGACTTCACTGAGGCTGTGAACGCGTTTAAGCGAGTATCAGGAGACATCATGGATGTTGGCGCGTCGAAGTTTGACGACAACTTCTACGAATTCCGCTGCAAGATCAAGGAGCTCGAACGCCGTCTTGGCTCAGTGCTCACGCAGGGCTTCGATGACTGTTCGACCATCTTTGGCCGCTTCAAGCTGCTCGATTCGTTTGAAGGGCTGCTGAACCGCCCCATTATCCAGGACGAACTAGAGAAGAAGCACGTCGCGCTTGTCCAGAGCTACGGACAGGACTTGAAGCTTGTACAGGAGTTGTTCCTCCACTGCCGCGATGCACCGCCCATCAGTTGGAACTTGCCTCCGGTGGCTGGTGCGCTCACTTGGTGTCGTGGTCTGATGGAGCGCATCGAGCATCCTATGAAAAAGCTGAAGGAATTAAACCAGAATGTCATGGAGCGTGAAGAGGCCAAGGAGGTGTACAAGGTATACGGTACGATCATCGCGTCGCTGCAGGAGTACGAAAACCAGAAAGTGGAAGAGTGGAGTCGTGATGTCGAAGGCTCGTCGCAGGCGAAACTCAAGTACCCCTTGCTTGTGCGCCACCCGCAAACGCGCTGCTTGCGTGTGAACTTCGACCCTGCGTTGGAGAAGCTGCTGCGTGAGATCAAGTATCTGCGTCTGCTCACGATCGAGGTGCCTCCGTCCGCGCTGCAGATCTCAGCCAAGGAAGAGACCTACCGCAAGTACCGAGGTGAACTATCGCGCATTGTGGATCCGTACAACGCGATGATCGAGGGTCTTCACCCGTTGGAGGAGCCACTGGTGCGACGCCACATCAACAACATCGACGCCTGTGTTGGTCGAGGCATCGATGAGCTAAACTGGAAGAGCAACGGTATTGATACGTTCATCGAGGAATGCCGCAAGGCTGTCGAGGGTGCCAACGAGATCGTCACGAACCTCAAGGAGAACCTCAACACCATCCAGGAGACGCTTGGTGCAACGCGCCACTGTTGGAGCGCCAGGCCAAGCCTGTTGCTGTCAGTGAGCACGAGAAGCTCCACAAGAGCTATATCGTGCAGCGAACGCTCAAGATCCGTGAAGGTGCCGCCGAGATCCACCGTCGTCTGAAGCAGTCGAACAGCGGCATCGTCGGCGTCAACTCGGCTCAGTGGAAGGCGTACGTGGACTACGTGAACAACATCGTGGTCAACGGTGTCGCGCGCGTGATCTGCTCGTCGCTCGAGTTCCTCGCCAAGCAGTTGGATCCAAACGCCAGCGCAAACGCAGCAGCGGCAGCGGCCGCTGCGGCTGCTGCTGCTGCTGCCGAAGGAAACATCGGTGGGGGAAGCGGCAAACCCAACAAGAAGGACAGCGAACGCCTCCCGATGCTCGAGATCAAGCTGGACCTGATCGCCAATCGCGTGCAGTTCAACCCGAGTATCGGCGAGAACAACGGAAAGGGCCTCCGCGACACCATCCAGATGTGGATTAACTCGTTCTTCAACATCGCGACGGCCGTGAAACGCTTGGATTCGGATGGTGGCGGCACGTACTTGCGCGAAATGCACTCCGACATGATGATCTGCATGCACTTGGCGACCATCAGTGAGTATCTCCAGGAGAACGAAGACATGCTTGGGGCGTTCAAGCGCAAGTACGACCAGTACGCGTACCTGTGGGAAGCGGACATGGGTGCACTCTTCCAGGATTTCTTGGCGGGTGGTGCCAAGTTCACGAGCGCGAGTGGCACGGAGATGCTGGATCTGGAGAAGTTCAACCTTGAGATCACGAAGTACGAGCAAGTCGCGAGTGAAATTGAGGCGCTCACGACGCCGACGGATGTGGGCTGGCTGCGTGTCAACTCACAACCGATCAAGACCGCAATGCTCACGTGGGTCAGTAAGTGGATATATCAGTACACGACGTACTTGCACGAGCATGTGGTCAATAAGCTGCGCGGTCTCCATGGTTTCATGGATACGGTCGTGAAGGGTCTGGACGAGCAAGTCGCCGAAAAGAACAAGGAGGCACTGATGCGTGTGATGACCCACATCCGAGACGTCCGCAAGCAGATGGACTCGACCAACGAAATCTTCGATCCCCTTCGCGACGCTGTGCACTTGCTCAAGGCCCATGGTATCAACGTCGATGACACCAAGATCGCCGACCACGCGATCCAAGATTATTTGGAGGCGGCGCCGATGCAGTGGGAGGGTATTGTCAACAAGACGTTCAAGAAGAAGGAAGAGATCATGCCCCTTCAGATGCAAGAAGTGGAGTCGATCAAGGAAGACCTCGAGTCCTTCTACCTGGAGATGCGCAAGTTCCGCAACGAGTTCCGCACGACGGCACCATTCAGCTTCCAGGGACCACCAGAGGAGGCGTACGCTCACATGAACCAGTTTGCCAGTGCGCTGCATGAGAAGATGAAGCAGGCCAAGCAGTTCAATGAGCTCGAGGAGTTGTTCGAGTTGCAGGTGTCGAAGTATCAGGAGACTACCGACACGCTGTACGAGTTGCAGCAGCTGAAAAAGTGCTGGGATATGAAGGACCTCGTGTTGCAGACGTTTGACGACTGGAAGACGACACTGTGGGCCAAGATCCAGACAGATTCGTTCGAAGGATACACTCGTGCCTTCATGAAGCAGCTCAAGATGGAGGCGACTGAGCACCAAATCATGAAGCAGTGGCAGGTCTACAAGGACACGGAGCAGATCGTCAAGAACATGACGTCCGTTCTGCCTCTCATCAACGACTTGCACTCAGAGTCGATGCAAGATCGCCACTGGAAGGCACTGTCTGCGATCTGCAAGGTCAAGGCCATCGAACCAAAGGATCCGAAATTCTGCTTTGCCGATTTGCTCAAGCTTCAGCTACACACGCACGTCGACGACGTGGGTGAGATCGTCGAGACAGCCAACAAAGAGCAGAAGATCGAGAAGAAGCTGACGATGATCGAGGAATTGTGGAAGCGGCTGACGCTCGAGTACGTGCCACACAAGGACTCTGGAACGTTCGTGGTGAAGCCGTCGGAAGAAGTCGTGGAAGGCCTGGAGAGCAACCAATTGGAGTTGCAGACCATGGTCGGTATGGGCAAGTTCGTCGAGTTCTTCAAAGACCGTGTGCTCGCATCGCAGAAGACGCTTGGCCACGTGGAAGAGGTTCTGAAGGAGTGGGTGTCTGTGTCGAAGCAGTGGGCGTCGCTGGAAAGTATCTTCTTGAGCTCACCAGATATCCGAAACCAGCTTCCGGATGATACGCGTACGTTTGAGTCGATCGATTCCAACTTCAAGGACCTCATGAAGAACGCTGTGCTGGAACCGAATGTCGTGTTGGCGTGCGCCGTCGAGAACCGTCTCGAGTCGCTTAAGGAGATGACGACGATGCTGGAGAAGTGTCAGAAGTCGCTGAACGAGTATCTGGACAAGAAGAAGAAGATCTTCCCGCGATTCTACTTCGTGTCGAACGTCGCGCTGCTCGAGATCCTGTCCAACGGCAACAATCCAAAGAAGATCATGCCGTTCTTGAGCGATTGCTACGACTCGCTGTGCAACCTCGTGTTTGAAGGAGGCTCTGCCAACACTGCGCACACGATGATTGCAAAGGATACGGAGACCGTGCGATTGCCAAAGCCGTTTGTTATGGCTGGTGCTGTCGAGTGCTGGCTGAACGAGCTCACGGAGGCTATGCGTTACTGCATCCGGAAGGAAATGCACGACTCGATCGAGACGGCAGCCAACTGGGACGTCGAGAAGCCTCGTCACCAATGGTTGTTTGACTACCCGGCGCAAGTTGTGTTGAACGCCACGCAGATCTACTGGACTGAGGAAACAGAACTTGCGTTGGAGGAGTACGAGAACGGCCAGGAAGACTCTGTGAAGCGCTACTTGGCAGTCTGTAACGCGCGACTGGAGCAGCTGATCAACCTCGTGCTTGGCGAGCTCACGGAGGCTGATCGATGCAAAATTATTGCGTTGATTACCCTGGATGTGCACTCGCGAGACGTTGTCAAGAAGCTTGTGGACGAGAAGGTCGAAGGTCCGTTGAGTTTCCTGTGGCAGCAACAGTTGCGATTCATTTGGCGCCAAGAGAACTACGACGTGGACATCCGCATCACGGACTTCCGCTCCAAGTACTCGTACGAGTGGATCGGTAACACTGGCCGTTTGGTGATCACACCGCTCACGGATCGCTGCTATATCACGCTCACGATGGCGCTACGTCTGTTCCTCGGTGGTGCTCCTGCCGGTCCCGCTGGTACGGGTAAGACGGAGACCACCAAGGACTTGGCTCGTGCTATGGCGCTGTGTTGCTACGTGTTCAACTGCTCCGATCAGATGAACTACCAGACCATGGCCGATATCTTCCGAGGTCTGTGCCAGACGGGCACGTGGGGTTGCTTCGACGAGTTCAACCGCATCAACATCGAAGTGCTCAGTGTCGTGGCAACGCAAGTCAAGTGCGTACAGGACGCCATCGTGTACAACGCTGTGCCGTCCAACCGTGAACAAAAGTACCAGCACCTGCCTGCAGGCACACCTCCTGTGGTCGTCGGCGAGTTTGAGTTCATGGGTGCGTCCGACCGCATCACGCTGATTCCGACTTGTGGCTTCTTCATTACGATGAACCCAGGTTACGCTGGTCGAACGGAGCTGCCAGAGAACTTGAAGGTGTTGTTCCGGTCCTGCGCTATGATTCGTCCGGATTTGCGTCCGATTTGTGAGAACATGCTCATGTCCGAAGGTTTCCAGACCGCGCGAACCCTGGCGATCAAGTTCGTGACGCTGTACCAACTCAGTTCCGAGCTGCTGTCCAAGCAATTCCACTACGATTGGGGTCTCCGTGCCGTGAAGTCGGTGCTTCGTGTCGCTGGTATGCTCAAGCGTGCGGAGCCAGAGGTGGAGGAGGACAAGGTGCTCATGCGTGCGCTGCGTGATTTCAACACACCCAAAATCCCTCACAACGACACGCCGATTTTCTTGCGCCTCATCGCCGATCTGTTTATTGGCGTGGAGGTCGCGCCAAAGGTCAACTTGACTCTGCGCGACAAGTGTGTCGCTGTGTGTAAGGCGAGTAACCTGCAGCACGACGACTCTTTCATTCTGAAGGTTTGTCAGCTACAGGAGCTCATTGATGTGCGACACTCCGTGATGTTACTGGGTCCTGCCGGCTGCGCGAAGACGACGACATGGGGAGCTCTTGCGAAGTGCTGGAACTTGGGCAAGGAGAAGAAGATCTGTGTGTACGAGACACTCAACCCGAAGGCGGTGACGAGTGACGAGTTGTACGGCTACATGACGCTTTCGAAGGATTGGAAGGACGGTGTTTTGTCGATTATCATGCGTGGCATGTCGAAGAACTACGCCGAGCAGGGCTTCTACGAGTCCCAGACGTACAAGTGGGTCGTGCTGGACGGTGATATCGATGCCGTGTGGATCGAGTCGATGAACACGGTCATGGACGACAACAAGGTGCTCACGCTTGTGTCAAACGAGCGTATTCCACTGAGTGCAGCCATGCGAATGGTGTTCGAGATCAACTCGCTCAAGAACGCGACTCCGGCTACGGTCTCACGTGCTGGTATCCTGTACATCAACGAAACGGATATTGGTTGGCGGCCATTCATGGAGTCGTGGGTCGCCAAGCGAGAAGAGGAAGTGGAGCGCACGTATCTGCCAGGCCATTTTGATCGCTACATTGACGCTACAGTGGATCTCATGCGAAAGGGCTACAAACAAGTCGCGCCTGTGCGACTGATCAACCAAGTGTCAACCGTGTGCTACTTGCTTGAAGGCCTACTTGGCAGTGTGCCACCGGAAAAGAAAACGCAAGAAGTGGTCGAGTCGATCTTCGTTTTCTGCGCGACGTGGGCGTTTGGTGGTCCACTGATTGTCGACAAGAGCGTCGACTACCGCAAGAACTTCCATGAGATGTGGATCACGGCGTTCCCAAACGTGAAGTATCCGAAGGAAGGACTGTGCTTCGACTACTTCTACAACCTCGAGAGCAACGAATTCGAGAGTTGGAACAGTAAGGTGCCCAAGTATGTCCCAGGATCGATCGGCAATGGGCCGGCCGACACGCCTTTCAACTCTATCATCGTGAGTACGAACGACTCGGTGCGTCTCCGCTTTTTGGTCGAGACGCTCGTCAAGCGTCAGCGTCCAGCGATTCTCGTTGGTGGCAGTGGCACGGGCAAGACGACGATCCTGAAAAATTTCTTGCGTGAGCTGGACGACGACATGTTGTTCTCGATGATCAACATGAACTACTACACGGACTCGTTCAAGCTTCAGCAGCAGCTTGAATCGGTCATCGACAAGCGTTCCGGCCGTATGTTTGGTCCGCCGGCCACGAAGAAGCTCATTTACTTCATCGACGACCTCAACTTGCCGTACATTGAGACCTATGGCACGCAGAACGCGCTGGCGCTGCTGCGTCAGCACATGGACTACCGTACGTTCTTCGACCGAGTCGACCTGGGCTTCCGCAAGGAAATCGTGGACGTGCAATACCTGTCAGCGATGAACCCAACAGCTGGTTCGTTCATTATTGACGAACGTTTGCAGCGCCACTACGCACTGTTTGCGTGCATGATGCCTGGCCGCGAAGACCTCAAGACCATCTATAACCAGATTCTGAAGGGCCACTTCCAGAACGCTGGCTTCCCATCGAACGTTGCCCAGTGCTGCGAGGCGATCGTGAACGCCTCCATCATGCTACATGAAGATATGGTGACCAAGTTCCTCCCCAGTGCCACAAAATTCGTGTACAACTGGAACATGCGAGAACTGTCCAACATTTTCCAGGGCTTGACGCGTTCCAAGGGCGACTTTTTCCCAAGTGTGTTCTCATTCGCCAAGCTATGGGTCCACGAGGCTACGCGTGTGTTCTGCGATCGCTTGATCAACGAAGAGGATATTGCCAAGTTCGGCGAACGTATCCGAGAGATGGCGAAGAAGAACATGCCGGATCTGGACCACAACGCGCTTTTCAACGACACGCCGCCAACTGCCGGCGAGGACAGTGGGTCGAATGTGAACATCTTCACGACATTTGCAACCCAAGTTGCCGGTGCGGAGGCTCCTTACCTCGCCGTGTCGTCCATGAAGGCGCTCAACAAAGTGCTGGTCGAGCAACTCGATGACTACAACTCCAAGTACTCAATGATGAATCTGGAGCTGTTCGACAACGCAATGGAGCACGTCACGCGTATCTGTCGTATCATCGGAAACCCTGGTGGTAACGCGATGCTCATCGGTGTCGGTGGCAGTGGTAAGCAGTCATTGTCACGACTTGCGTCGCACATCTGCGGCTTCGAAGTGCGTCAGTTGTCGGTCACATCCAACTTCCGTATCGAAGATCTCAAAGAAAACCTGCAGGAGATGTTCAAGATCGCTGGTATCCAGGGTCTGCCGCTCGTGTTCCTGATCACCGACTCCCAGATCGTGAACGAACGATTCCTGGTTTACATCAACGACATGTTGAGCTCCGGTTGGATTCCGGATCTGTTCCCGAAGGAAGATATCGACACTCTGCTGGGCTCACTCCGTAATGAGGCGAAAGCCAATGGCGTACCGGACAATCTGGACGCGCTGATGGACTTTTTGATGCTTCGTATCCGCATCAACTTCCGTATCATCATGTGCTTCTCTCCAGTCGGCGCGATCTTCCGTATCCGAGCACGTCGCTTCCCGGGTCTGGTGAACTGCACAGTCATCGACTGGTTCCACCCGTGGCCACGAGATGCATTGGTTCGTGTCGCCAGCAGCTTCTTGGACAAGATGGACGACGTGGGCGACGCCGCGTTACAGAAGGGCTTGGCCAATCACATGGCTGACGTCCACATTTCCGTGACGGAGATGTCGAAAAAGTACTTCGAGACTCAGCGCCGTTACAACTACGTGACGCCGAAGAGTTTCCTGGAGCTCATCAGCTTCTACGAGATCCTGCTTCGAGCAAAGAAAGAAGAGATCCAGCGACAGATCACGCGTCTGGACGATGGTCTCTCGACACTGCGCAAGACGTCGGCTGATGTCGCTGAGTTGCAAGTCGACTTGAAGCACACGATGATCAAAGTCGCCGAGAAGCAGGCGTCGACAGATGCGTTGCTTGAGCAAATGGGCCGTGAAAAGGCAGGAGCAGAGGTGCAGCAAGAGAACGCTAACAAGGAGAAGGTCAAGGCAGAAGCGGCGTCAGCCTCGGCAGCGGAGCTCGCGGCTGAAGCCGAGAAAGAACTTGGCGCTGCCAAGCCAGCCATGGATGCCGCTGCAGAAGCCGTTGACTGTTTGTCGAAGGCAGCGATCACAGAACTGAAGAGTTTGCCGAAGCCTCCTGCAGGTGTCGACAAGGTGACGAGCGCACTCTTGATTTTGGTCGAAAAAGAGTACAAGAACCACAAGTGGGATCGAGCGAAGAAGATGATGAACAACGCTGGCGCGTTCTTGGATGCGCTCAAGGTATTCCGTGGTGAAGACATTCCGGAAGCGGATGTCGCGCGTGTGGAGCCGTTCATCGCTGATCCAGAGTTCACCGCTGAGAAAATGGCGTCCAAGTCGTCGGCTGCTGCGAACTTGTGCTCGTGGGTGGTGAACATCTACACGTTCAACCGCATTTACGTGCGTGTAAAGCCGCTCATGGATTCGCTTGAAGCGTCGCGAAAGAAGAAAGAGGAAGCCGAAGAAATGCTTGCACGAGCAATGGGTCAAGTCGCGGAGGTCCAGAAGCGACTCGAGCAGTTGGAGAACACTCTGCGCCAAGCTACCGAAGAAAAGCTCAAGGTGGAGCAAATGAAAGAGAGCTGTGAAAACCGTTTGCTGCTGGCTGGTAAGCTGGTGAACGGATTGGCGAGTGAAAACGAGCGTTGGGGTATCGAAATTGAGCAGCTCAAGAACTCGGGTGTCATGGTCACAGGCAACTCGTTGCTGGCTGCTGCGTTCGTAAGTTACATTGGTGCATTCGACCAGGCCGTGCGTCGCGAGCTGTGGAAGGAGACGTGGTTCCCTGACCTCGTGGCCAAGAACATCCCCATCACAGACGGCATCGATCCACTTTCGATGCTCACAACGGAAGGAAAGAACGCCAAGATGATGAGCGAAGGCTTGCCGGCCGATCGAATCTCGATCGAGAACGGTGCCATCATCACGAGCTGTAAGCGTTGGCCGCTGGTGATCGACCCGCAACTCCAGGGTATCAAGTGGCTTCGTGAGAAGGAGAAGGACAGAGGTCTCATTGTGATGCAGCTCAGCCAAAACCAATGGCTGCGCAAGATGGAGAGTGCGATCGTGAACGGCCACGTGGTCATCATTGAGAACATTGGTGAAGAGATCGATGCGACGTTAGATCCAGTGCTGGGCCGAGCCGTGTACAAGAAGGGCTCAAACCTATTCTTGAAACTGGCAGGTGAAGAGGTGCAGTACGACCCGAACTTCTTCATGTACTTGCAGACCAAGCTCAGTAACCCGCACTACAAGCCCGAGATCGCGGCGCAGTGTACGTTGATCAACTTCATCGCCACTGAGAGCGGTCTAGAAGACCAACTGTTGGAGAAGGTCGTCAAAAAAGAACAGCCAGAGCTGGAGCGTCAGAAGCAAGAGCTGGTGCTCATGTTCCAGAAGTTCAAGATCGACTTGGTCGAGCTGGAAGATCAGTTGCTGGAGCGTCTCGCGAACGCACCTGATGATATCTTGAGTGATGTGCCGCTGATCGAGAGTCTAGAGGAGACCAAGAAGAAGGCGACGGAGATTCAGATCTCGGTGAAGAAGAACCAAGAGACGGAGATCGTGATCAACAACACGCGTGAGCTGTACCGCCCCGTGGCGTCAGAGGGTGCGATGCTTTACTTCTTACTCACCACGCTGAGCGCGATCGATCACATGTACCGTTACTCGCTGGACTCGTTCATCACGTTCTTCTACGCGTCGATCGACCGCGCGCCTGCTGCTGAAAAGCAAAGCGATCGGGTGCTGAGTCTGCGAGAATCCCTGCGAATCACGATCTACACGTGGGTCTCACGCGGGCTGTTTGAGTCGCACAAGCTCATCTTCCTCTCGCAGCTCACGTTCAACTTGATGCGGCGTGGCATCTTGGGCGATGAGTTCCGCGTCCAAGAGAACTACATGCAGTTCCTATTGCGTGGACCGAAGAAGGCCGCTGGCACGGAGACTGAGGCCAACCCGATTGACTGGCTTCCGAACGCACAGTGGAACGCCATCAACGTCCTCGGAGGACTGGAAGAGTTCCAAAAGATGCCGCAAGATCTGAAGGAAGCGTCATCACGATTCCGAGACTGGTACAACCACGTCACACCCGAGTCAGAGAAGCTTCCTCTCGACTGGGCTGGACTCGATCGTACGCCGTTCCTGAAGCTTCTGGTCGTGCGCTGTCTGCGTCCTGATCGAATGACTGTGGCAGTGAACGAGTTCGTGCGCCACGTGCTGCCCAACGGAAGCAACTACTGCGACTGTGACTCGACGCTCAACTCGCTGCAGGTGATGGAGCAGTCCTACTTGGATTCGACGCCCACGACGCCGCTGTACTTCATCCTGAGTCCTGGTGCCGATGTCGTCGCCGGTGTGGACAAACTCAGTGTGAAATACGGCTTCGAGCGTGGTGTCAGCTACCACAACGTGAGTATGGGCCAAGGCCAAGACGTGCTAGCGATGGATCGACTGGAAGTCGCGCACCGCAACGGCCACTGGGTGATCCTCAACAACATCCACTTGATGCCACGGTGGCTGCTGGCACTCGAGAAGAAGTTGGATGAGTTTGCGCTGGAAGGCTCGCACAAGAACTTCCGACTGTTCCTGACGTCGGATCCGTCGAATGCGATTCCGATTGGCGTGCTCAACCGTTGTATCAAGCTCACGAACGAGCCGCCGTCGGGATTGAAGGCCAACTTGAAGCGTGCGTTCGTGAGTTTCCCGAAGGAGTACATTGAGGAAGCCGAGGGCAAGGTCAAGTCGATCCTGTTTGGTCTGTGCCACTTCCACGCCGTGCTCATGGAGCGCAAGATGTACGGCCCGCTGGGTTACAACATGATGTACCCGTTCTCGCTTGGTGACTTGCGCGACTCAGCGATTTGTCTGCAGAACTATCTGGAGAACTCGGCTGGTGGCAAGATCCCGTGGGCTGATTTGCGGTACATTTTCGGTGAGATCATGTACGGCGGCCACATCGTCAACGACTTTGACCGCTTGCTGGCGAACACGTATCTTGAGTTCTACATGCGGGACGAGCTGCTGGACGAGATGGAGATGTTCCCGTTCGTGGGCGACGAGAAGGGCCCGTCGTTCATGACGATTCCGCCGTCGTCGTACGATAAATACCTGGAACACATCGACACGGAGCTCAAGACGGACTCGCCGCTGGCGTTTGGTTTGCATCCAAATGCCGAGATCGACTTCCGTACCACGCAGAGTGAGAACTTGTTCAGGACGCTGATGGAATTGCAGCCACGTGATGCGAGTGCGGGTGAAGCCGGCATGAGTCCGATCGATATCGCGAAGGCCGCGCTGGAGATGGTGATGACGCGCGTGGGAGAGAAGAAGTTCGAGTGTGATGATATTGCGCGCAGTTTGGAGGAGGTCGGGCCGTACCAGAACGTGTTCCTACAGGAGTGTGAGGCCATGAACGGGCTGCTGGTGGAGATCGTGCGGTCGCTCAACGAGCTTCAGCTCGGATTTGCTGGTGAGCTGACGATGTCGGACGCCATGGAGTCGGTGCAGGAGTCCCTGTTCCTGGATCGCGTGCCCAAGTCGTGGGAGAAGCTGGCGTTCCCGTCGCTCAGGCCGCTTGGATCGTGGCTCACGAACCTCGAGTCCCGGCTGCAACAGCTGGAGGAATGGACGCAGAACCCAGCGGATATTCCCAAGGTGACGTGGGTCAGCGGCATGATCAACCCGCAGTCGTTCTTGACGGCCATCATGCAAGTCACAGCGCAGAAGAACCAGTGGGAGTTGGACAAGTTGGTGATCCAGACGGACGTGCTCAAGCGCCGCAACACGGAGATCGACGCCCCATCAAGAGATGGCGCCTACATCCACGGCCTCTATCTCATGGGCGCTCGCTGGGACGGCACCAACAACACGGTGGACAAGTCCATGCCCAAGGAAATGTTCTGCTCCATGCCCGTGATCAACTGCAAGGCCGTGGCCTCGGACAAGCTCGACACCAAGGGCTCGTACTTGTGTCCGTGCTACAAAACCGAACAGCGTGGTCCGACGTACGTCTTCTCAGCGCAGCTCAAGACCAAGTCGCCGCCTGCACGGTGGGTGCTGGCGGGCGTCGCGCTCATCATGGACACGGTCGTCGTGTAAGAACACGCCATTCTAATTGAACGTTACGCAGTACGACTCCCTTAGCGCCAGGCCGCCTCGCGCGGCTGGAATGAGCTTGAGTGTGTACATTCATTGATTTGTAGTGTGCGTCTGTGAAAAAATACATTTGAAAACCCACACTGCGTCATACTAATTGGACGCCGCCTCGTGGCTTGAATCGATTCATTCCCCTTACGAGGCCTTGGCTGATTTCGGTGGTCGGCTTCAGCCTTGCGTGGGACGATGTCTTTGCTCTTGATTAACTTGCCCACTCGCGCTGCTAGTTGCTGGCAGGGCTGTTCCACCACGTGGAAAGAGACCGTGCTCAGTAGAAACACCAGCGTCCAGAGCAACACGAACTTGTCGAAGTACTTCTGACGTTTGATCCATGGGGAGAAGACAACGAACACGTGGAGCAGATACATCGAGAAGCTCACTTGACCTGCGTATCGAAGCAGCGACCACTCGAGCACCGACGACAGCGGCCCCGGACGCAGCATCTCACACACGATCAGCACTGTGACGTTGAAGGACACGAAGCGGAAGCCGGCTTTCGGGTTGTACGACACGGGGTTGGGCAGCCCCCAGTCAAAGACGAGGCCCTGGACGATATCGCTGACGAGTAGCACCAGTACGACGAGCTCCAGTGCTCGTATCGTGTAGATGAGCCACTTGGAGAAGACGAAGCTGTTCTTGGTGATAAGACGATCCAGTTTGGAGAATACCACAGCGGCAAGAGATCCACAGAGCAGTGTGGGCATCTGAGGGAGGAATTGCTGCTTATCAGCGCGGTCTCCTGTGCAGTAGAGCCCGGCGTAGAACACGACAGCGTATCCCAGTGTAACCAGTAACCATCGCCACTTGCCAAGCGTGAGGTAGGCCGTGACGAGGGCGGGGATGAGAAAGTAGAATTGGATCTCAATGGGCAGCGACCAGAAGACGAAGTACCGCGAGTGGTCTTCGAACATGCGTACGTTGAAGAGAGAGAACTCCTCGGGCTTGTTCACGTTGAAGTAGCGGGTCTTTTGCTTCGCGGGCAGCGCTGCCAGCACACAGGCGACGAGTACGAAGAGCGGATACACACGCAGAAAGCGACGCGAGAAGTAGTCGGCCAGCGCCAGCGCCCAGCGGCGGTAGGATGCATGTTGTGTACGCAGAGAGCGCGCCTTCTTCTCGAAGATGAGCGTGAGCAGAAACGCCGACAAGACGAAGAAGATGTCGACGGCGGGGAGGCCGATGTCGTGCGATTTGATGTAACCCGCGTGGCGTGTAACCACCATCATGGCGGCGAGTCCACGTAGCCCGTCGAGAAACAAGATCTTGGGCACCGCCTCCGGTTTGTGGACGACTCACTGGGAGTGGATGGCGTGTGCGACTTGCTTGCTGCGTCGGCTGGCGTGGACGGCGGCTTGGGTTGCGGAGACTGGATATCGACGACGCAGAGGTTGTCGGCTTGGTGATGCAGAAGCCACGCGTTGTCGTCCGGCGTCTCCATGTCTCGCTTTGTCGATGTCTCGGTTGACTCAGTTTGCAGAAGATCGCACTGTGGGGAAGCCAGTCTCCAGCTCTACGTCCATTCGGCCTCATTTCCACGCTGGATCTCGGTGAGAAAGGCGGTTGAAGCAGTTTCCCAATCAAAATTCTAGCCAATCATGAACCAATTCCCTCATTTTTGGCCAACCAAATCAGGTGTAGAACCTAGCATCCCATGGCCTCATCAAGCGAGCGATCCATTTCCGAATCTGCTGCCTGAAGGTCGTGCACACGTCGAACACAGTCTCAGTATGGACGACGCCACTGCTCACAGCGATCCGACAACTTCCGCGCCATTCCAAGTGCTCGCAGACCACGCACTGTGGCGTGCGTCTCGTCGCCTCTTTCCAGACGGGTATCCCGGTGCCGCTCTACCAGTTCTGGCTCGCTCGAAATCCTCCGCGCAAACGCAAGAGAAAAACGGAGAGTCCACCTGAGTTGTCCTCCAAGTTCTTGCTCACTGTCCACGGTGCAAGGGACTTGGTGAGCTTGGTGGTCAAGCACGGCACACCAAAGCTTCTTGAGCTCACGACCAAGATCCAGTTGTTCGAGGAACCCGCCGAGTCGGCCCTCAGCCGCACCAACGAGCCTCGCGGCAGACAGATTGTTCCCGCGGAGTTGTTTATGGAAGGCGCAATCTACGAAGCCGTCGAACACAACCGCGCAGACATGCTCGAGTGGTTCCTCGCGCAGGGGCTGGAACGGGACTCACGACGTCTATGGCTACAGGCGATCAAGCGCGTTCAAGACGGCGACACGCGCGTGCTCAACGTGCTGCTCACATACACGGAAGACGTCGCGAGTGAACTCGCTCGAGTCTTCTCGGCAGATCTGACGCTGGATGCAATCAAGGATGTGGTGCTAGTTGAGTGGCTGCTGGAGAACGCGCCGGGCGTTGTCACCGCAGATGAGTTCATGTCCAAAGCGGTCACAAGAGGAGACCTTGCGATAGTAAAGTACATCGGTGACCACCACGGACATCTCGTGAGCGACAAGCGGGTGTATGGGATCGCCTACGAAAGAGCCACACGGGGATCATGCAGTACTTTCTCGAGCATCGCAGAGATCTCGTCGACTTGTGCGACGTGAGACGTGTGCTACTCGATGGCCACGCGATGAGCGTGCGCGTGACGAAAGAGAGCAGCAGGTTTGCTGGATTCGTGGAAGAGCTGGACGCCGAGGAGCTCGCGTCTGCGTCCAGAGAGATGAAGCTACTCGCGCACTTGTGCAAGAACGACATGATCCCGTCAGAGACGAGGGTCTCCATTGACTCGATCGTGATCGCAGGAAACTGGGGCTTAGTGCACATGCTTCAAACCAAAGGTCTGGCTGTTGCTACGACTGAGGCGATGGATCGAGCTGCTGAGATGGGACTTTGGGAAGTGGTCCAGTTTCTCCACGAGCACCGTGATGAAGGCTGTACGACAAGGACGATGGACGCAGCGGCTTCGCAAGGACGCATCGACTACTTCAAGTATCTTCACCGCCACCGGATGGAAGGCTTCTCGGCTCACGCGTTGGAACACGCGGCTGCCAGCGGAAAACTCCACATGGTGCGCCATATCTTGAAGCTCACGGATCAAGGACGTACGATGCGAGCAATGGACCTCGCTGCTCAAGGAGGCCACTTTGAGGTGGTCAAGTATCTACACGAGAACCATTCTTCCACCTGCGTCATGACACCTGAAGTGTGCGGAGGACACGCCTCACCAGTCAAAGAGCTGTCTGCGCCGCACCCATTCAAAGCCGTGATCGAGAATGATCATTTGGAGATCGTGCGGTTCCTGTACGACCACTATCCGACTCGCTTCACGCCGGACTTGCTTCACGCGCTGCTTCTTCACGGTGCCTTCGATGTGTGGATGGACCTACGCGCTGTGTACCCTGACGAAGCCAACGCTGTGGTCGAATCAGTGCTGTTTGAAGCCGGACGACAGTTCCGAATGAAGACGATTCGCTTCATTGTCGGCGACCTTGGACGTGAGGATCTCGCGTTTCGAGCCATTGACGGCGCGGCCGAGTGGTGCTACGCGGTCGGCGCTCAGTGGCTGCGTGCAGTACTCGCGGTCGTCGGCTCAGACGCCTGTCGACTGAGTGCCGTCCAATCTGCGGTCTCTGCCACGACTCACCGCCAGGTGAGAGTGGACAACCTCAAGTTCTTGATCACTCAGTTCTCCGATGACGGCGCCAAGATCTGCGCGATTGACACTTTGAGACAACGAGGCCAAACGAACCTCGCAAAGAAGATCGCGCGGTGGAACCCCGTGGGTTATGAGCACAACTTCACTACCCTCCACCCGGTTCTTCTCGATCCACGAGCTCCACACTGGGCAATTGCGGTGATGGTTGGGCAAGGCAGCTTTCGTGAGGATCCCCACACGTGCTGTTCGAAATCCACCACGCTAGCTGCACAAGCAGTGCTTCACAATGACTTGGAGATACTTCCTGTGATCCACGAGGTCGCCCCCGCTCCTTCAACGTCCCTTTGTGACCCATGGTTTGGTTTCAACGGCTTCAATGGCGCGTTAATTGTTGCCGTCCGCAGTGGGAGTCTGCGGATGGCGAAGTGGCTGGTGGAGAACGTAGATCTACCAGTGGAGCCGACGCTGTTGAAGGATGCCGTTGAGTTCAAGAGGTACGAGACCGCGGAGTGGTTATCCGTGAACTGTACTGATGGATGCAGTCAAATGAGTTGGGACTGGTACAGCAGGCCAGACGATCCATGGGTGATATCGAAGGCGCAAGTGAGACCGTGCGAGGGGTCTTGAACCTGGCCGAGCTCATTTGCTGTGCGGGAGCAATGCCAGACACCGCAGCGCTGGAAAGGCTGCAAAACCTGGATACGTCTAGTAAAGTAGTGTAAATTCGCATTTTATGATGAGCTAAGCAAATTGAATATGATGGCACCGAAAACAAACCACGGTCGCGGATGGCTTGAGATCGGGAGGTTCCAATGGCATGGCACCATGCCGTCCACGAGGGCTTCACTCGCAGAAGTCGTTCTCTGGCCCCCTACCGCTCAAGCAAAAATGGGCACGCGAACGCCAGTTCTGCGCAGGATCATGCAGATGTGGGATGCTGTGCAAGTCGAGCTTCACGGCCAGTACTCCAT
>JAADWY010000487.1:0-24617 GCA_023336355.1 Pythium dissotocum
CCACAGCTGAAGCATCAGCCGCCGAAACAAGTACGACAACCAGTCCTAGAATATCGATGCAAACCATACCAACAGAAGCGGTGACGCACATTTTCACACCATGGAGAATATTTTTGCACACATTCTAACCATTCGATACTTTAATCGTCAAAGCATTATCTTCGGTCAGCTGGTTCACCGAAGTATGTCCGTGTTCGTGGATAGGACTCAGAATTGGTACGGTACCGGAGCGTACCGTATTCGGGGAGTGTGTGCGTGTGTCATTGGCTTGTGGGCGTGTGAATCGGCTGTTTGCCCGACGGGCACGGCGCGGGAGCGTACCGTTCAGGGCGTGTGTGCGTGCCGTCGGGCTGTGGGAGTGAATGTCGGCTGTCTGTAGTGAAATGTACGGTATGGGAGCGCACCATATTGGGGGGGGGGGGGTAGTACTTACAGCACCATGTCGCCAACACCATTTGAAAAGAAAGTTACAAGGTGAACTTCGGGGCGTGACTATTGCAGCTGTGGAGGGCGGCTTTAAGCTCATCTGCCAGGTGGTAAAATGCTGCTGGTGTCGTCCACGTTCGACGGACAGATTGTCCAATGTGATGATGCGCTCAACATTAACACGGAACACCTCCTGGCGGTAGGTTCTCGATGAACAACTTTGAGCGGGTCATCGTTAGCTGTCGACCATCCTCGTCGAGCACGAGCGCAGACCTTATGGTGATGTGGACGAGAGCCTGTGTTCCTGGATGACTTTGTCAAAGTCAAGGTAATATTCGAGAACGCGTGCCTCAATGCCCACCTCACGTAGATCCATCTTGCTGTGGTCCTTGACCCGCTGCCCAACATCACCTTGGTGGTTCGTCATCGAGCCCAGCGCGTGGTCAGCAAGATCAAAGTCGTTCTGCTTGAGCACGTAGCGAGCAATGTGGCCGAGAACCTTCGCGTCGAACGTACTCTTCACACTGACCATCTCAGGAACTTTGCATATGGCTTCGTAACAATCGCGCATGTTCTCTGTGTACTGGTAGAGCTCACATTGCAACACACCCAACAGTAACTAACTTTAAGCAGCAGGGCTATGGAAATTCAATACCTCGTATACGGAGCCACGGCATTTTGAAATAATCACTAGTGCATTATGAGCTCAAGCAATTCTACAAATATCGGCAATATGCAATGTATTGTTCATTCTCGACCTACGGAAGGAGCGCGCGCGGTCCAGAGATCGCGGTTTGCCTTCAAGAACATTATCATTTCAAAGTTTGCTGGCTGTATGGAAGAGCGGTGTGGCGGCAGCACATACTTACACTCCGAGAACAAGTGCTCACACCGATTGCTCGTCCGTGGGAGATCGACAGCAACGGAATGCAGTCGACGATGCCACGCTCCTAGCGACTCGGCTTCTTCGCTCGACGGAGAATCTCGTGGCGAAGTCCAGTGGCTCGCCATCGGGTTTGGGATGCTGGGACAGCACTTGCCGGCGGAAGGGCTTCAGCGTCTTCTGCTCCTCGCTCATGAGTGGCATATTAGTTGCCATCTTACCGACGGCCGACTCGAAGTCAACCGACTGCACAATCTCAGCAGTGGCACTGAGATGCTCCTCCATCACCAGATACTTTGCAATGCACGCATCAAACAGTGCGCGCACCTCCGCCATTGTGGGAATGAAGCGCATGTGAACCAGCTGACGAAAACATACACAAAAACAGAACGTGATGGCGTTTCAGATAATGCAGTATGTAGGAACACTATCAGCTATACCGCCCTTCGAATCTACATGTATTGATGCCCCCTCTTCTAGTCAATCCTCCATATTCTCATTGCCAACTCCCCAAGCTCAAACCAACATCTCATGAAGCTCAAGAATACCCTCAGCTGACGGGTTGACACTGTACACACCACCGACCTTGTCATCCTTGGGTTGAGTCAAGCACTGCTTCGCACTAACTTGACGCAACCACGGACGCGTGAGTTGCTGCAGGACATTTTTCGCCACTCACGAGGCAACATCAACGCGGTAACTATTGAGTATTTTCCTAGGCGCACCAGGTCTGGTGCAAGCTATACCGTGTGCACTTCTGCGCGGGATCAATATGTAGCTGTAGAAGAACGTGACGGATAAGACTTCGGCTGCCCGTGAGAGCGGATTCTCAGTCGTGCTACAACGAGGGCAATACGAATCAGGTGGTTGTCCACAAAAACCATGGTAAGAATGGAGTACTTAATGTAGATGGTAGATTGCAGGCAAGTGCACATGTGAGTACTGCTGTCCGTCTCCAACACATCTTAGTTCAGAAAAATGAGGTACTATTGTTCGTCTCCACCTCATCCTACTTGTTTACCGTGTGCTGCACCACTCTCTGCCTTGGTGGCATCTCGCTGAACTTCGCATGTGTCTCATGGCTGTGAGCTTGTTGGGTAACACTAAATAGCTGTTGAAAACGGAACCACGTGTAGTACACACTCTCTTAGGTCTGTATAGTGGGAGAATCCCCGACTCATGAAGCCAACAGTTCTTCATTGTGACTGATTTTTGTTCACGAAGGGATTCCAAATCAAGATTGGACGAGTTGGGAGTCAGGATGTATATATAACTATAACAGATGATGTTCCTGACGCACGTAGCAAAAGGCTCTCGATCTTGGCTTGTAAGATTGACGCATCGCGCCAAACACACAGCAAAGAATCTACTACCACCATAAGCCGTTCGCCCCATCAGTCGCGATGTACCAGAGGCTTGAAGTAGGTTTGATAGATGTCCCGTCAGTCAGTAATGAGTGTATTGGTGACGATAAGGCGGGCTTAAGGTATCCCAGGTAGCTCTGCTGCGCTTCAAAAACCAGATTTTCTCCAAAAATCCAGCACCTACTGCAGTCTGGTATCTGCACGTTGAAGGAATAGAGAAGATCATCGATTATACCTGCAAATTGGCGGAGCAAGCTGACAAGATGACCCATCCAAGTGCGAAGGAAGAGTCGAAGATTAAAAGATGTTCCAGGTGCTGGTACCGTGGAAGTCTTAGCTCGTTCAGCAGCTGAACAAGGTTCGCGTAGTGCTTCGCAAAGCAAGCACCTCCAAGATCACGCAGCGCATGGACTGGTGCGTATCGTGCACGCTTGGTGTTTTGTTAGAACTGCCTACTGATGCGTTGTCGTGCGCGTGCACGAGATCACAGCCCAGCTGTCACCGTGGTGACCCTCTCCGATCACCTTGACATCAGATATGTAGCGAAACACAACGATAGTGTGGGTCATGGCTTTCTTCATCCTAGATCACTCCGTGGCAAATGGACCCACTGCAGTTGGTGACTACACCAGCTGAGTCGATCGTTCTCTGCGACCTCACGGTAAGAAATTGACTCTCCTCTCCACGTTGCATCGGCAGTGGCAGTTAGATCTAGAATGCCGCAATGTGCACTTCTGGCACACTGACGATCAGTGGAGAGCCAAAGGACCTCACCGGTGGATGCTGTGAGAGCTTTCAGGTGGAACTATAGCTGAACACCGTCGATAAGAGTGACATATGAACGGGGGGATAGGTGACGAGATGGATCGTTGATCGAAATCCTGTACATTACCGACGGCACTCTAAGGTGCCTCGGCTATGTGCAATAAGTTTGCTAAAGCACCAAAATCTGTCCTCCTTCACATCCTCAGTACACACCATCCAGCAAGAGAGTGTGCCAGGAGGCCCAAGCTTCTGACAAGGCATGGTGAGACTTGGCCCAGAGGCACATTCGCATGCTAAGGTAGAGTAAAAGATTCTGAAACAAAGTACAACGAGCAAATGAAGGCGGCAAGTCGCCGTTGTGACTATGATGGTCTATTACTTATAAGTAGCTTCTCTTATCCATCGCTTGGAGTCGAGTCGAGATTGTCACTCGGTCGGGTAGTATTTCTCCAGGTTTTAACAATGAGTTTCTGGTCAACGGTCCTCTTTGAATGTGCTTGAACATCAGGCCTGCGCTCACTGCAGCCTCCCAACTGAAGAATGTTCACAAAATAAAAGAGTCACCACTTAGACACAGCCCCACACAAAGCCTGCAATACCATGCACCTCCACTCAGAACTGCGCTCTGATAAAAATACTTGCAAGATTGTAGCAGACACGATCTTCGATGTATTTGCCACGGCAATTCAAAGACGAACACCAAAGCACAATGTCATTTCCTCAGTACATGTTCTCAGCACCCAATCAGATTGCAGTCGCGTTGTAGACCTCACCGATATGCAAGATTCTCCCCACAAGCAAAACGAGCGTCTGAGCTACTCGAGAATTTGCGTGGGAGCTGTGTGGGTGCTGGGGTAGAGAGTTGTGAGAGCGATGATCTACTACATAGCTGTGGAGTCGCAGTGAAGCACGTTATCCGCAGCTTGCACACGAGAGCACTGTCCGCGGATACCTGTGCCACTGGCGCTCACACGGAGGTCATCGGTGGCAACAAATCGAGCCACTGATGGAGCCCCGCTAATGCTGAGAGATAACACAATTCGCACAACGAGACGGAGATTGAGAGACCATCGCCTTGCTAAGGACAGAAGTAGTTGGAGAACTTGGAGGTGAGCCTGCACTCGAGTACTAAAGAAGTGTGAGAGCGATACTCAGGCAGATGGAAACCTCGCGTTACCATGGTCAGTATCTACGACGGAAGTTTCGTCATGGAGTAGCATCACCCCTCCTACGAAGCATTCGAGTTTATTGCTCTTCAACCCAGCGCAGATCTGCAAAATCAGCAGACACATCTCACGTCGGTACGACGTGACGGGGCAGCTAGTCAACACTATTTTAATAGTGCTTCCGTGTATTTCGCATGCACGATTCTGCTTATGGGCATACCAGTCTATTTGGCATTGTATTTTAGGACCCTCTTCCTGACCGTCAGGAGCAGGGTCCTAAATATTTATATATGCAAATGTTAGTGACGTGGGGACGCGGGGCCTTGACCCCACCGAAGACGACACCAAACCGTCCAATGTACAGTCTCCCATTTTTATACTACATCATCGTCGTGTTGCATACGACAAGGCCATCTCTTTGTATTCTTTCCTCCGCCAGTAGTATGTGCTCTTCCCATTCAATCAATCCTCTTTGTTGGTGGGCTTCGAGATCCCCACGCAACACGCCACAGTCTGTGGCGCGTGCACGGTAATCTCGAAGCCCACAGAGAACAAATCGTCCAGTTCTAGCGATTGGTAGAAATTTTGTGTGTCGTGACGGTTTGGGCCAATCACAGAAGTAACAAAAATTTCCCATGGTTTCATGAAATTCACAAAATAATCACAACAAATGGGTATACGCGTATACCCCGATAGCTAGCTACTCGTGCGGTGATCAATCAGTCTGACCATCGGAATCGGAAAGGCGTCCAATCGAAGAATGGAGATGAAGCGATTGCTCCCGCTGGCGCGCGCCGTCTCCCGCCAATGCGCATCCCGCGTAGCCACTCGCTCGGTTGCATCCACTCCACGCTTTGTGGATCTGCGTGCGCTATCTGCTCGTGGCTTTGCGGGCTCCAGCAATGGCCAGGATGCGCCGCCATCGCCTCCTAAAGTCCAGGTCCTTCGCCACGACCACAAGCCACAGGCCAGCTACGTGCAGGTGGAAGAGGACATCGCAGCAATGCAGCGCGAGATCCGTGACGCCTACAGGTAAAGCAGCTCTTTAGCATTGTAGCATTGTGAGCAGCCGTCTCTAACTTGAAATGTGCGTCTCAGTGCGGGCAACTTCCAGGCAGCGCTTGAGATCGGATTGGAGTGCCGTGACCTTGTCAAGGGCCACTTCGGTGAGTCCCATCCTGTCTTCGCCAGCACGATCACCAACATCGCGCTCATGTACAAGAACACGGGCCAGACGGAGGAGGCCATCGAGTCGTACGAGTTCGCGCTGCGAGTGTACAAGGAAAGCGTCGGTGAGAACCACGCGTCGTTCGCGACGACGCTGCACAACTTGGGCTCTGTGTACCAGACGCTGTCCCACACGGTCAAGGGCATGGAGCGCGTGAGTGCGTTGCACCGTGCACAGGACTGCTTCGAAGAAAGCCTCAAGATCCGCAAGCTGCTGCTCGAGCCAGGCCACCCAGACATCGCATTGAGTATGTGTAACCTGGGCATCATCCACTGGCACAACAAGCAGGCCAACAAGGCGGTTGACATGCTCAAGGAAGCACTGGCGATGCTAGAGACGCGTGTGGGCAAGCAGAGCACGCTCACAGCGCTGGCGATGAACAACTTGGCGTTTGTGTACAAGGAGGCGCGCTATTATGACCAGTCGATTGAGCTGTACGAGCAAGTCGTGGCTGTGCGGGAAGCCAAGTGGGGACCGGAACACAACGAGACCATCATGGCCAAGCACAACCTCTCGGAGGCCTACCGAGCGAGCGGCAACGAAGACAAGGCCGTGCAGATCCAGAACGAGATCTTGGAGTTGTTTGACGTGGTGGATGAGGACGGAGAAGGCGCCGGCAGCCCGGACTCGTCCAGATAAATGGAATGGCCTTTCTCATTGAGTAGAAGCGGCAATGTTCACAATGTAACCCGTCGTTGGAAATTCTAGTTGTAGTCATTTATCCGCTCATTTCTTGGCAGTTGGGCCAAGGGTGAGACGATCGACCACCGACTCAAGGGCGAGGACAGCGACTGTATCGCCAATCATCAATCCAAACACGACCATTTGCACCTGACGTCACACAAGAAACCAAGTCAAACCACACGAATACACACATGCCTCGTGGTGATGCACACGGTGTAGACGCACCTCATCGTTGGGGAACGGGACGAGCTCGAGCGCTGCATTGAGCGGCGACAGGGCCTCGAGCACTGCCAAAGCCAGTACAGCGTACGACACCAACGCAGTTCTGCTCAGCAGCTTGTTGGACCAAAAGCTCTCCATGAACGGCTTGCCCTTGTAGTTGACGACAAACGTGTTGAGCTGCATAACTGCCGACATGAGGAACATGATCGAATTGACGACGTTGGGACTGAATTTGCCATCAGGATGCATGGCCGGATCAGCGTAGTCGATGAACGGCTGCGCGATTTGGAGAGCGTAGACGAGGAAACCCAAGTGGACGAAGGACTGGCCGATGATAGACACAAGCACGGGCATGCAGAACACGCTTGACGGCGGACGCTGCGGTGAGAGCCGCTTCGCTGGCTTGGCTCGAGACAGGAACAGGAAGAACATGGCAACGCTCAGCTACACGAATAGAAAGCAACACGGATTAGTCAGTGGAGATCACAACCATCGCAATACAAACCAACAAGCAGTAACTTACCCCGACGATCGTGAGCTGCTGGTCACCGTTCTTGATACCGTGGATGTACAACGAGCTGAGATAGTAGGCAGTGATAAGGCAGTTGACGCCGAGGATCTTGTACATTTGGATCGTCGTCACGAGCGTGCAGCGACCCTGGCGGATGAGCTGCTTCACCACACGAATACTTGAGCTCTTCGATGTGAACGGCGATGCGATGGAGGCATCACCAAGGCGCACGGAGCCACTCATTTCTTCCTCCTCTTGGATGGTTCGAAGGCGATCCTGCAGCGACCCGTTCTTGGTAGTCGCGAAATCCGCCGCCAGCGATCGCTGCGAGTTTTCCGCGTCGGGGTTGTTCACGATCGACACGCCAACGTGCGCACGCTTGAGCGCACCGACGTCATTCGTACCATCACCGCACATCGCTGTGATCTTGCCCGCACGGTTCAAGGCCATGAGGATATGCTCCTTTTGTTGTGGCGACGAGCGTGCAAACACATTCACGAATGGACACAGCGCGGTGAGAATCTTCTGGTACTCCTCGAACGCGTTGCTCGTGTCGCTGTCACGTTGCTGTTCTCCGCGTGCCAGCAAGGCAGCCAGTGCTTCACCCGTGACGCAGAGATCGTGCTGCAAACTCAGCGCCTGCGCTGCTGCTGGGCTGAATGGCACTTTAACGATATCCGCTTCTTTCTTGGACCCGTCATCCACGCCTCGCCACTCCAGCGCACCCGCAGCAGTTTCTTTTACTTGGAGAATCAACGGCTCTTTTGACTTCTTGTCGTTCACACCGATTTGCTGCGCAGCGTCACAAGCCGCAAGCGCGTTGTCGCCTGTGATTACGATGACCTTGTGCTGGGACGCGACCAGATCACGGATCGTGCGCTTGGTGTCCTCCTTTAACGGGCATTCAAGCACGAGGAAGCCAGCAAAGACGAGGTCACGCTCGATCTCACTGCGAGTTTGGCGCCGCACGAGCTCGTCAACAGAGATTGTCGCCGAGGGGCCGAGACGACGGTATCCCAGTGCCAACACGCGACAGCCCTTCGCGGCAAAGTGGCGGTACACTTGGCTGTAGTGAGCTGGCTTGTCGGCAAACAGCACCTCCAACACTTCAGGAGCTCCTTTCGTGAGCACGCGTAGCTCGTCTTCTTCATCGTTGTCACTCTTGACGATTGATGCGATCGTCGTCATACGCTTCAGATCGGACGAAAACGAGTACCGGTGAAGAATATTGACAGCGTCGACCACACCACGAGTGTTCGAGAATACTGACGGTTCCACCGCCGAGGAGCTGCGATGGTAGCCGAACGAGAGCGTCCACTTGATCTTCTGCAACGCTGTCATCTCGAGAGGATCGCCCATCACTTGTCCATTCAAGAACACCAGCGACTGACAACCAGCGAGCACAAGCTCAGTGTCCAGAGACAAATGCTCTGGAGCAATCAGATCCAACTCACTCGGGTGGTCTCGTGCTACTCCGCTGTCGAGGCCCGTGATCCCACGCATCTTGAGCTCATCGCTCGTCAAAGTTCCGGTCTTGTCGAAGCAGCAGACGTCCACACGACCAGCGAATGGGATTCGGAATGGCTCCGTGCAGAAAATGTTGAGCTTGGTGAGCGCGATGAGCGAGTTGGTTACCGCCAGCGACAACTCCATCGGCAGCTCTGGTGGCACCACCGACGTGATGATCATGACCGTGTGGAGAAACAGCTTGGAGCGGTTGCGAGTCGGATCGTTGAGTCCTTCGTGGAGTACGAAGCCCGCCGAGAGAACAGCGAAGCCCAGCAAGAGCAGAATGAACCAGAAGGCTTCTGCAGTGTTGGACGTCACACGCTGGGAGGAGTGGAGAATCGTCCGCATGAGGCTGCCTTGCGTCGTACCAAAGCCAGTGCGCAGCACGAACACGAGACATCCTCGGTCGGGCGCGTTGGGGATCTTGATCGCTGGGTCATTATCTGGCAGCAAGTGTTGCAGGAGCTTGGTGCCACCGTATAGAACATGCTTCTTGTGGAGTTGACTGGAACCGTCGTTGATAGAGAGAACAATGTTGTCGACGTCATCGCCACGAGGCAGCGACTCCTTCCACAATGGCACAGACTCGCCCGTGAGCATCGACTCGTTCACGACGCAGTCGCCACGTAGCAACAGCATATCACACGGCACGGACGTCACCTTGTCCTCATCACGACGAGAGACGACGCCTGGTAGCTTCTGGCCAACGGAGCAGATATCTCCAGGGACGAGCTGGTCGCTCCACAGCTCCGTCCATTTCTTGGCTCGGTACACGAACAGAGGTTGCGGGGCTCGCCGCATGCCGTTGAGCATCTGCATGTTGCGCTGTCGCTGGAGCACCACCGTGCATTCAAACACCACGAGCATCGCGAGCGTCATCAGCGAGTAGTACACGTACTCGTCCAGACACCACAGCAGCATACAGAAGAACTGGAACACGAAAAACGGCGCGACTAGCTGCTCTTTAAGCAGCGTCGCGAACTGCGGCACGGGGATATCGAAGTCGTTCTTGCCCCACTTAAGCTGCGCGCGCTCCACGTCTTGGAGCTTCGCATAGCCACGCGCGCTGGTGTAGAAAGACAGCGGATGCTGCGTTGGGAAGTCGAGGCGTCGGAAGCTCGCGAGCCCCGCCTGCACGGCCTTGAGGTCGTCGTAGAGACAGAACGTGAGGTTCTGGTAGGAGAACCACAGTAGCGGCACGTCATCACTCTTCTCCTACTCAAAGCGTAAGCGTAATAGATTAGTATGAGAGCTGAAGAATGCGAAGATCTATCATGCGTACCTCTGCTTCCTTGGGTCTACCTCCGACGGCAATGCATCGACAGAGCTGCTTGGGCAGCATTGTGTGTGCTGGGATCACCTTCACGTACACTGGCGATGCTAAGCCAGTCGCGGAGGTGGCTTGCAGTCGACGCAGCGGCGTGAAGCCCAGCCACGCGCTCATGTCGACGCTCCACTCGCCCAGGAGGAACGTCAGCGCATTGGCAAACGCAGTGAAAGCCGTCAGAAGCGCAGCCACGACATCGTTTTCAGGCCGAGTCAGGTACAGATACACAGCCGTGACGTATAGAACCACGAACGGAAGCACATCCAGTCGCTGCAGCCACGGCAGCGGCGCATAGAGCGCCACAGACGCGACCTCCGCGTCGTCGACACATACGCGGACGAGTCCCATTTGCAGCAATACCCTCAAAACGTCAGCAGGTGAAGTTCACTTAAGTACGAAAATAATAACTTTCAGCCAGGATATTACTTCTCTTAAGTACGATGCGAGGTGTCAAGGTTTCAAAACGGCATCCATCGTCTGTGAGAATGGCGCAGGCGTAATGCAATGTGTTGTTGGTGTTGATGTGTATCGTCAGATCATCGTAGTCTTGTTTCAAGTTTGTTTCCCCATTGCCGATAGGCTACGGAAACCATAATAATGAAAATCATCATTCGATACGTCGTGACAATAGATCTAGCTAGTAATTCGTGGTGGGATTCGTATCAGACTCCATGTTCTCCTCACGCGAGTAGGACATACGCTTGTTCAATTTGTTGAGATCATCAACTACGATTCCTCATGCGCAGAGCCATACTCAGTACAGCACTCCACAAGGAGCCTGCCTGTCATGGGCAATCGCACGCGCATATTCACACGCATACATACACATAGTGGGGGATGGAAAACCTCAGCTGGTACCCGAAAAAGTTGCAATCGACATGAATTGGTCCGTTCTGGCAATATCGTCACTGGTTTCCTCGCATATATGCTGCTGGCGTTGTCACTGTCGTCCATGGCGATCAAATGGGTGAGTGAGCTGATGAGAGCTCCGTGTCTGTTGGCGTCTCCAGGTCATTTCTGGCGGGAAGAACGATTGGCTGGAGGGTAATTCCGTAAAAACGGCTTTTTACATCTTTCTAATGTTGCGAAGTGGTTATGTTGCTTAACAGTCAGAGGCTACTAATCAGGGTGTTTGGTCCCTCGCAGCAACGACTTCAACTCGACGAGGATAAGAAATTGGAGCGCAATCGAAGCGAGAGAAGAGGGCAAGTTGGGACGGTTTCTGAAGATGGAGCTGTTCAGCATGGAGAAAGAGATGATTGCTTTCTGCACACAGTGAACCGTGGCGTGATTTCTAGTCTATGCTTGGGTCCAGAAACGAGAAGAAAAGAGATGGGTTTACGCTGTGAAGGATAGCCGTCATTTCATTCTCAACCGTTGGGTCGGATCTCAGGTTTGTCGATTTGTGCATTTTGATTGGCCAAAATTCCACGCATTGAATGATTTGCGCGACAATTCGTCGCTAATTCTCGGATTCGTCTGCCAAATCGGACCGAATCCAAAGTGGGTTCGGGAATGATGGTCGATGATCGCAAAGGGGGAATTGACTTCGTCGTCGCCTGAAAGAACGGACGAAGGAAGAGAAGACTTCCAGGCGACGCCACGCGGGACGGCGCACGGCGACGCGCATATCTTCATCCGGAGCCCCCCAGCACGCGAAGACACTAGCCAGCGCGGTGGTGTACACGACTGCCATGGTCGAGGCCGAGTTGCAGCGACTCAAGCTCAGTCTGGAGCCCGTGGTGCTCGGGCCCGAGATCGTGGCGCTGCATGATGCGTATGTGCCACGCGGACCGGAGACACTCACGAGCGCAGATACGGAGGCCAGTGCGTTGAAGCCTGATGAGCCGGACGTCGTGGACGTGGGCACGAACCGGTACTCGGGCGTGATCTACGCGTCGCGCTTCTTCGTGACGCGGGTCGGCTTCTTGCGATCAGTGAAGCAGTACGTGGCGAACGCTTTCCCGAAGGGCAAATGAGTGTATGAAGGCTGATAATTTGTGATGAATCGTTTGTCTAGGATCATGGTGCTGAGTAGCCACCACTTGACGATCGTGGACCCGTACACGGACGAGGTCAAGGAGCGGTACGCGTATGACAACATCAAGGAGATCATGATCGCGTCGGACGGCGGCGGCGGCGGCAGCAACGTCGACCGCGGCTTCACTATCTTCATCGGCAAGAACATCCGCGAGAAGTACACGTGTCGCTACCGCCAGCAGCTCCTGTCGACGTACTACCAGCTCCGCGAGCGTGCGTCGTCGATGCGTCGGGACGGACTGGATGTGCCCACGGCACCGGCGTTGAACATGCTGCCTGGTATGAGTGCGCCTGTGGGACTGCCGACGGCACCGCTTCCAGGAGCGCAAGGTGCCGGCGGCATGTACTTCGACAGTCTGTTCCAGTTGTGTGGCAAGACGTTTACGGTGAAGAAGCTGAGTTCCACGAAGAGCACGTCGCTGGCGCCTGTCAAGATCGACGTGCTGCTGGCTGTGCGAGCGTCCAGCTTGGACCGACTGCACACGGACACGCGCGCGACGCTGTCCTCAATCCTTCTTATCGACATCGTCAAGATCCAGCGCGTGACGACGAATTCAAACGAGATCGTCGTTTACTACGAGAACAATCGCGTCCACCGGTACTGGTGTGACGCCCGCGAGCCGTTCATCCAGGCGATCGCTAACAACCTGCGTTCGTGGTTGAATGTGACGCTGTTCGTGGAGGAAGTGTCCGATTCGTGCGAGTTTGACGCCCTCACGTCGACAAAAGACATCCCGCAGCCCGTGGCGTTTGAGATCCCAGTGCTGAAGATCAGCAAGAACTCGAAGAACAAGCTGCAGCTTCGGTTGCTCGCTTTGACGTCGACTGCCGTGATTGAGCGCGACCCAGAGACCCGACGCACGCTGGCGAGCCACTCACTGAACGACATTTTCAACGTGGTGATGTATCCGTCACTGTCATCATCCAGCGAAGGAGATGACGAGACCGAAGGTACTTGCGGCAAGTTCGCATTGGAGTTGAAGCATGGCCGCACCCGTCGATTCGTTTGCTTGAGCGCCACCGTGGCTCGTCGCGACAAGGAGGTCGGACTTGGATTGGAGCGTGCGACTGACTCGCACGAGCAGCACTTGCGCCAAGTGATCGGTGATGTTGGTGCCGACACAACGGTTCCTGAGTGGCTGAATGTCGCGGGCTCGTCAACGTTGCTGAGTCCAAAGGAATCTCGAAGCTTGTTCCTGTGCAACATGATCGAGATGTGTCGAATGAACAAACTACACGTGTCGTGGTCAACGGAAGAGACGCGAGTCGGATGCAAGGAAGGAACGTGGGGATCGGAGTTGCATCCAGAGTTGGAAGAGATCTTCTTGCGGAAGTTGGTGAACCTCACTTTGATCCCGAATCTCGTGACGAAAGACTCGCTGGAATCAACGTTTCGCCAGCTGGAGCAGTTCAACCGCAATGTGCCCGTGGGCAATCTTCGCCAGCGAGACCGTCGGGCGTTCGCGGCTTTGATGAAGCTGCTTGAAAACTTCAAGGAGTATGCAGTGTCTCAGCTGTCGAGCCCGTCCAACTCGGATTCTCCAGTGCCGACAGCAGAGTTCCAAGTCGCGATCCTGTTGGCGATCCAACGCATGCTGTGCACTCGAGCTGTGTTTGAGGAAGTGCCAAACTCGCAGTATCGAAAGGGCATCGAGATCATCATGGAGCTACTGCACTCGCCGATGGAAGAAGTGAGTTTCGCTGCAGCAAGCGTCATCAAGTACATGGTCATCAACTACTCGGAAACGCGAAGTATGAAGTCCGAGCAAGTGAACCGACGAGCTGTCTTCACCAAGTACCACTGCAGGCTGTTCGTGTCTCGCGCGTTCGACCTCTCGAAGACCAATCGAGTTGGTCGCGTCCCTCGCCAGAACCTACTGCAGTATCGCACTGGAAGCTTGGACCTCAGCCACCACGAAGATGGTTCGACGACAAGGGCGGAGCGAAGTATGGCGAGCGCGCTGTCTTATTCGCAAATGGGACTGGACTACTTGGTGATCGCCCTCGTGTTGCAGACCTTGGAGGTTTGTCTTTCGAGTGGAAAGAAAGCGTCACCAGAAGGCGTCGTCACGCATCTTCTTCGTGCGATGAAGATTGACGAGTTCATGCGCCACCACACGCTCTTCCTGTACAACCGGAGTCTGAGTTTCTCCATCTCCAAGTGCTCGTCGATCATGGTGAAGGTTCACGTGCTGGAGCAAGCGTCGGAATTGGTGGAGTTGATCCAGGACGCGGCAAGAAAGCATGGTGCTCTTCTTTGGCAGTTGTATCTCGCGCTCTACGCCCATGACAAAGCGCAACGACGAATTTCGTCGCAGTTGGTGGCTCTGCTGACACATGAAAACGCGCGGTCGTCTGCTGTTATTCGCAACATCTTCCCACACGCCCTCCTCGATGACATCCCTGTCCAGCAGCTCGAGTACGACGAATTTGGGCGCAGTCTTCCTGCTGTCACCAGTGAGATGGTGGCTCGATCTGGGCCACCTTCTCCACGGCGAAGATCGTACAGGACGGCTATGTCGATGGATGCGACAAACGCAACAGAGAGTGGGCGAAGCAAGATCAGCTACGGAATCACAACTCGCTCGCGACTGGTGAGGAACGCCAAGTGTGTCGTTCTTCTCCCAGAGTTCTTCGACCGATTATGGAAAAGCTACTCGTCCAAGGATCTGATGTGGGGACAGAATGCTGTCGAAGAGTTGATCCGCAAGCTCGAGTTGGAAATCGCCTCGCTCGATATTGCTCGACTGCGGTACCAGTATTATCTCTATACCGACCCATTGGGCGGAGAGCGCGCCGAGACGGAGTGGGCCCCTGCTAAACCAAGCCACGAGGAACGCCATCCAGCGCGTCAGCCATATCCATTCGAATTCCTCCACTCAGGGAGTGAGTCACGTCTTGCGCAGGAGGTCATGCGAGGAACAGTGTCGTCTTCAAACAAGTTTGCGCAGTACATGCCGATCTCCTTCTTGGTCACGCCAGACATGAGCGACACTGGCGACAGCGATCGTGGAGAAGAAGACAACGGTGACTCCGACGACGAAGAAGAGAATGCTCCGCCTGTGCCTACGTCTATGCGTCGAAGCAGCTTGAAGCCTACGGATCTAATTGCTGTGAAGGCTGCAGCGTCTGAAGCGGTGGCTGTCAATGGCGTTGATGCCAAGACCAAGAAAAAGCGCAAGAGGCGAGCAAAAATCGTCCCGCGCTGGTACATCTCGTGGAACGCGAACGAATTCCGCGTCGACTACGACTGCTTGCGAGACGAAGTCAAGGTTGGTGCGTACTACCTGACCAATCTCTTGAACGATCGAGGTGTTCTTGTTGAAGACATCCAAGGTGCAGACAAGTTCATGACTCTCCTCTACTACCGGTTACTTGCCGAGGAAGAAAGCGACGGAGGAGCTGAAGAAACGACACGACACTCGCTGGCTTCGTCGCCATTCACTGACGTGGATACCTCCGATATTCGCCTTCTCGTGCTGAAAGTGATGATCCAGCTTTACGAGCGCCACTACACGGAGTTGGGCTCGCTACTGTTCTTGAATCATCTTCTTCGCGTGAGCATGATGACCCAAGACCATGCTGGTGGGCACAAGTGGCCGCTGGTCGTTCGTGGTAACATTGTATTGCTGCTTGACCGCGTGCTGTCAAGTGCTGCGAACGTGTCGCGGTTTCTCCGAGTTGAAGAGAATGTCCAAATGGTGTTGGACTTGTTACGTGAGGTGAAGCCGTTGGTACTGTCTCATGACGAGATCGAAGGTGATTCCGACTACGCGATCGACGAATCGGATGCTGAGTTTGATCCAAGTGGAGAAGACGAGGAGTTCGACGACGACGCAGAGAGCGGTGATCACTACGACGACACGTACGACGAGGAATACGTTGATGCAGATGACGGCGGAGACGTCGATGATATTGCTCGTCGGACTCTCAATGCTCTCGAGGCTTCTGGTGTGGAGAGCTCTCTCATCACGACACCGACACTGTCTCCGAGCCAAGTTGAGCAACCAGACACGCCTCACGAAGACAGCCGCTTCACCGTCGTCGCGGAGCACTCGGGTTCGATGAGCGGATCGATGATGATGCAGACGTGCTTGAGTGTTCTCAGTCGCCTGATTGACTGCCACACAGCGGAGGACGAAGGAAACCTGTACCAGGACATCAAGTTCCCAAAGTACGGTCGATTGATCCACTTTGAAGGCACTGCAGTCAGTCCGGCGAGCCAAATCAAGAACCGCCTCTGCCAGGACGAGACGTTGCGGTTCCTCGTGAGCCTTCTCGATTGCCCAAATCGAGTCGTCTTCAAGAAGTGCCTCGGATTGATTCGGCTGCTCGTTCGCCACAATGAGGCCATCATTCCGCGCCTGCACGCCACCGGACTCTTCTACTATTTGTTGCGGTTTGCCGAGGATGCAGATGAGATGGCAGTCGCGGCTCGATTGATGTCGCACATTCATCTACGCCAGTCAAAGCCGGACGTACCAGATCCGGTCTTTGATCGGCAAGGTGGAGAAAACAAGAAGGGGATCTTTTCGCCTGATCCCCTCACGCAGATTTGTCTCAAGAGTTGGCTGGTGCGGTTACTACCAGTGTCGATGGTCGCTCAGTTGCTGCGGCATGGCCCACGTCGTTTTGCCCAAGCGCTCTTCTCTGAATCGAACAACCCTGAAGTCGTGTGGAATACGAAGATGCGCAGCCAAATGGTGACGTACATCGAGAAGTTCATGGCCCGCCACGTTGATAACGCCGGTATTTTCCACATCTCTGGTGACGAGGACGTGGACCACGAAGCCTGTATCGCCCTGATTCAGTATCCACGAGAAGTCCACGCGCTTCAGTGTTATCAGTACTACTTGCACAACCTTCTTGACGAGAAGCACTTCCCAGGGTGGCCAGTGAACGACGAAGAGGCGTTTTTGGATGCACTCATGGATGCGGTCAAGTACTGGGTGCACCCAGAGACAGGAAGATACACGAAGCGCGATGCTGATCAGAAGACGCTGTCGGTGAAGGATGCGACGTTGCTATTGGACTCGACTGCGTTGCTGCTTCGTCGATTCCCCGATTCAGTCGCGATCACAAACTTCAAGAACCTCGGTTACATCTTGGAAGCGCTGGAAAAGTGCATCTTGGATCTGCAGAACGGTGATAGCAGGGGTTCGCGACGGACGATCAACATCAGCGAAACAGTGACGAAAAAGAGCGCGGTGGTGCAAGCATTTGGCAGTGCCATCCGTGTGATCAACTTGGCGACTGCTCTCTCAGAAGAGAACTCGATTGAGTGCAGTTCAGGGATCGGACTTCGAGGTCTGTGTGGCTCGTTGCAGCTTCTATTCGACAACCAGGAGGCGTTGGGTGGACTGAAGAACTTCGATGTCCAAGTCACGACCCACTGGGTCTTGGAAGCGTTGGTGAGTGTGCTGAACCAGCCCAACGGTCGAGTATCGGCGGCAGCGCAGTCGCTTGATCTGCTTCCGTGCCTTACGCGGTTCCTCCGTCAAGATGAAGATCAGTTGGCGACCGACTTGTCGCTGCAAATCATCATCCAGATGGCGAGCAGTTCCGGAGAGATGGCGGAAGTGCTCTTGCTGCAGCTCGCCGAGCACGGAATCCTGTGGTATTTGACACTGCTCCTGTTCCGGTTCCAGCCGACGCCCGGCGAAGAAAGTGAAGACCCCGATCGTATCAGCATCGGGGCAGCGAAGGCGCTCGAACAGATTCTGCGAGCGACTGCAAAGGAGGAATCGATCTCGGTGTTTGTCAAGCGAATGCAGGACACGATCGAGAGTCTGTTCACACGACCGCTGATCGACTACTTATCCAACTCGGGACCAATCACATTCCTGAATGTGCTCGTGAGCGAGGTGCGCCGCCCTCACATCATGTGGATTGAGCGCATGCGAAAGGAGCTGATCGACGTCGCGCAACGAGCTGTTCATTTCCACTCGACGCTGGATCGAAGTGGGCGAGAGCTGCACAAGGTGTACGAGCTACCGAACAACTTCATGTACGCTGCGCAAAGAGATGAGCTGTGTGTTGCCGGAATCTACGTGAACTTCTTCAACGAGAGCCCTCAAGACGGCCTCGAGGAACAGATTGCCGGCACGGTAAATCCTCCGATGCCAGCGATGCCCGAGAAGACTGTGACCACGGTGAGACGGATCACTGGACGACGTGTCGCGACTCCAGCTGAACCAGAGAAGCGCAGCGTGGCCGGTCTCGTGATGCATGGACTGCTGACCGGCCTTTCGAGCGATCTTGCCCGTATTCGAGTGCAGCCGGCGGCATTGGAGTCAGTGCTGCTGAATCGCATGCTGCCTGTCGCGACGTCGATCCGCCATTTGATTCAATTCATTCCAGATATGGATGTCCAAGTTGTCCAAGCAGACGGGATCCTGACTCTGCTGACCGTGCTGGATCACGAGGCTCAACCACAGGGTTTTTCGTTCGCGTCGGCACCACTTCTGCAGCTGCGGTGCATCGAGTGTCTCCACATGCTGTCGTTCAGCGGCAAGTGTCTCGACTCTCTGGCTACGCAAGTCCCTCCTTTCGTGAGGAGCTTGTTCCAGATCGTGTACAAGCATTTGACCAAGACGGACGCGTCGACTGAAGGTCAGCTCGCGCGTATCACGCTCCAGTTCCTCGGGAACCTGTGTCTCATCCCCGCGTGCGTGGACAACATGGTGAAGGGCATGGATCCGGTGTCCTTGTCGAACGTGCTGCCGAACGTGTGGTCCGGCGAACCAGGTGAAGTGCAGTTGCTGTTGTGCCTCCACATGATTCCGCTCAAGCGCCACACACAGGCAGCGACGCAGTTCGCGAAGGCGTCGATCAACTCGCAGCTCGCAGCGACTCTGTTGAGCCTGTTGTCAACTCTGGTGCCCAAGTCCAAGCTGAACGAGATCTCGCAGACGAAGTCGTACGCGGCGCGGTTCCTGTCCGTGTTGTCGTCGAACCCTGGCAGCGGTGGGGCGATTGCGAGTCTGCTGGTCTCGTCTCGCGTGTGGGAGACGTACGGTGACACGACGCAGGGATCGGCTGACGATTTGCGGCGTCTGCTGGTGCCACCGTACGCGCCGTCGCTGTTGAAGTCGGACCACGCGAACCCACAGAAGATCGGATAATCACCGCGCGTTTGAGTGGAGCCAATCCTTGCTGAGGTTGGAGGATGATGAGAGATATATACTGGCAGAGTTGGCTGTGTATGCATGAAGAAATGTATGGTACGGTATCACATTATTGACGTCGTCTCACCAACGAGGGACGGACGGGGCTTGATGGAAGAGACGCCGCTCCACGTAGTCACTTGTCACCTAGGGCCTCTCCTACTCAGATGAAATCGCCCACGGGCATCACATCACTTGTGTTGGTTACGTTATTGACGGCGTGGTTGCACTGAGATCCTACTATCTATCGTTCACCACGTAGCGACCACGCACCCCCGGCTTTATCGGCTCTTCATCATCGTCACTCGGTCATAGCATTACATCGACACCTCCGCTGAAACTCTGTACCTGACTGAGGGGTACTAGAATTGGTTGTCTGAGGCAGGTTCTTGTGATCGGGATTGAACTCTCGCCCACCGAAGTATGCGTCGGACCAACTGAGTCGTGCCTTCTTGAGAGCTGACCAGTGTGCCCAGTTGGACCTGGTCGGCAACATGCACGATCGGTGTGCCGTCAAAGCAACGCCAGCATCGCGGAGATCGTGGATCGTGACGTTGATGTTGAACTGCTTGAGGATCCAGACAGGGAGCACATGGGCTGCAAAGAGGAGAGGGAGGTCGCGATACCGCAATAGCATTGTTGTCGTGGGGACGAAGCCACAGACCTCGAGATGGCCACGAGTCGAGAGCACGGTTCCATCGGGGGCTTGGACGTACACGCAGACACTGACGTCGAACAAGTCCGTGTCGCGGGATCGATCATCCAGGAAGCGGTTGAACGAGTTGAGGGACTCGGTACGACTGGGCGTGTGGGCAGAGCTTACACTTGGGACCACCGAACGCTTGCGACGCACAGAGGCCTCGAGCAAAGTATGGGCGAGGATACCAATCAAACTTGCAGTCACGACCACACACACCAGTAGAAGACTGTAGTCACGTAACGACGCTTGAGCAGCACAGACAATCGAGCCGCGACACGCCGAATGATGCGAGATCGCCTCAGGCGTCACTGTTCGGAGACCGTGGAGGAGTAGCTTGCGAGCTTTCGACTCGAATGCCGGCATGTGGGTGATGCTGTGCAGCACAAGGGACGCGGCGAACGCGATCACGTGAGCAAAGCTCGGCTCGATCTCCTGGCGTTTCATGTCTCCTCCTCGAGCAAAGAAGACATTGACACCTAGCACAGCCATGAGCGTACCACACCCAGTAGCTCTCAAGACGGCCGGGCGTGTTTCGGCACCCACGAGCATGTCGATGGTGAGCTGTCGGCGCCAGGTGAGTAACCCCAACGCCATTTGAGCCACGAGGACGAGGTTGTAGCTGCTGCGTACGACCTTGGCGATTGTGCAGGAGGTCGACGCGTGGACGACGTTGTTCCACGGAGACACGACCGGATGCGACGCCAGTCCCGCAAGCTCGTGACGTATGCTGTGAGCACGACTGCGAGGATCTGCAAGCTGATGAACAGGCGCCCGCTGAACGTGTGGTCGACCGTGACTTCGTAGACCTTCTGGTTCACGAAATTGTGGCGTAGCACGTACTCTCCTGACGTCGACGCCTTCTCGACCGTCCACTCCGACAGCCAGAGCTGTGAAAACAGCAGCGAGCTGCACTCACCCGCGACTGTGCATTGGATCATTCGCCACGGTGCTGGAAACGAGTACGACCGGCTCCCACCATCGGAATTAAGATTTGCGATGGCGCCTGAAGCCGCGAGAGCCGATTACGCGCACCCAAATAAGTCACGGGAGCCGCCAAAAAGAGTGAACGGACTGCAGTCTTCAGCAACCAGCAGCCGTCTGGAGAAGACAGCGAGGAGGCGCTTGTACTCGCCTGGAGACGCGTGAAACCGAGTCATGCGCGTCATCTCGTAGCATGAGCTTAGCACGGGCTTGAGCCGAGCATCAACGAGAGAGACGACGGCAACTGCACCGGGAATACGGACAGGATTCAACTCGCTCATTGTGTCGGGGTCAAAGAACTCACTTGGCATCAGTCGCATCCGCAAGTGGGTCGCAGTGTCTTGGATACAAGCCGGATCCAGGCCGAACGCCGGGGCGTCGGATCGTGAGATCAGCGCTTCAATCGCGAAGCTGCCGACCGAGTCGTTGCCACCATAGCACACGCTTTTGTCGTGTGCGAGACCCACGATTTCGTTCAATACAGAGAGGTTTCGTGCTGTCGGGGAATCGTCGGATGTGTTTTGGACTACCTTGGCACGTAGGGATTTGTACAGCGCCTCCGGTATGGCCCTCACGAGGTCACGAGCAGGCACTGGAGTCTGACCAGCGAAGAGATGTGTCTGTAGCTCCTCACACTCGATGGCACGGGGCGAAAACACTTGGTAGTGGTCGTTTTCTTGCGCATAGTAGGACATTTGCTCGTATCGATCGCCGTGGCCATCGCCAAACACGCTCTCGGGCACCAGAATCAGCTGCAGAATCTGCGGCCAAAGCCCCACGGACGCGATGCTGATGAGTGCGAGCTGGCGAACACGCCCACACACAGCGAACGCGACTTTGGTTCTCTTCGACACAGACGCCGAGAGATCGGGGCTGACTCCACCGGTGGCGTGCGAGGTGGTGGGACCCGCCCCTGGTCCAAATGATACGGCGCTAAAGGGACTCACATGAACAGCGTCGAATTGCAGCGTCGAATGCAGGTCTTGCATTGCATACGATACGCACGGAACTGAGTGGACACCGATTTTGAATGAACTGCGTGAGCCCGAAACTAAAGCAGCGGTGTACCATAAATAGCGCGACGATACAACTGGCCAACTGAGACCAACACCAATAGCAATAGGGCAGCGACCGAGTGCACACCACACCGATCTCAAGTTCAACCCCATCGAACCCGTCCATCGAAAAAGGATACCTCCACCGTCGGGCCCGATGCATACGCGGCCCAAGCTGCGTGCTTATCGCTCATCACGTACTTCCTACGTCGCACCGCACTACCGATCGTGGATATTAAAACCCCTTGGGACCGGGAGCAATCTGCATTTCGTGGCCTAATGTGGAATCTAGTGTCGTTCTTGGTCAAGCCAACGTCTCTCACGATCACTATTAAGCATTGACCTTCTGGAAACTCCTACTACTTCGAGGTACTAGTACTAGTATGGAACGTAGGCCTGGTCCCTCAAAGATGTCCTGTGCTGGAGGTGCCGCCTTGGCATTTGCTTCAGTTGAGTTGTGATAAATTAGTGAAGTCACACAGTTTGATTCGTGAGCCACGCAAACTTGAATGTGTAGTCCGATTCTGCCGAAAAAAAAGATAGGTTAGCACAAGCTCCAGCATACGCTTCCGTGAATGGAGCCACACGAACCGAGGTGCTTGAGAGACATTTGGATCACAAAAAACACCCACAACACGAGCAGCGACTGCACGAGACGCCAGTGTTTTTCAAGCGTGAAAGCCACTTGCGTGGCTGGCGACATTTTGGTCATGACTCGAAGCGTGACACCCAGAAGAACGTACGACACGAATTCGTACCCCGAATACCCCATCACATACTGGACCGTCGAACCCCACTGCTCATCTGTGATGGCTTCGAGTTGCGCGTAGTAGACTCGGTTCGGTAGCTGGGACATCACCACGAGGTAGAGAGCTGGACACATGATTCATGAACAGATATATAGTAGTCAGCATAACAAACAAGTGTGACAGACGAGGGGGACGTCGTACAGTAGGCGAGCGTGATGAGGACTTCGGTGAACTCGATGAGCATGTAGAACTCGACCATGTGAAGGAGCTGCATAGTCTCACGGACGAATCGCAGGCGTGCAAAGTCGAGATCATTGAGCGTGTCCGTCGCGAACGTTGACTTTCGTCGCGTCGGCGGGTCGTCATCGTCGTTTGTGGGAGTTTGACTCGCAGCCACGTGTACCTTGGCCAGATTCTTGGGCTTGACGGTGGTTGGGCTATACGTTGCACTTCGTGGTGAGCTTACGGCGTCTGCGCCTGGTACAACTCGCTTGTGTCTTGGGTAGCAAACCTCTGCGTGCTCTCGAATCTGCTGGTGTGCCTCGAGAATCGTAGCGGCGCGACTAAGCGCTGACTGCGTGGCCCATGAAGATGACTGGATGCACGAAGCTGCTTGGTCAGCGGCTGCCTCGGCTTCCAGGTGATCGATTGTGCAAGCCTGGTTTTGAATGCGCACGAGCACAGCGCGCATGTCGAACACGGCGAGGACGCTCTGGCAAATATCCACGAAGACGACGACCATGAGTGTGCCGTAGCCGGAGTTGGTTGACGACTGCATCGCCGAGGAGAGGAACAGAGCGTGGAAGACGTCGACCGTGAAGACGACAAACACGGGTGTCGTGTCTTCGATTCGAAAGGCGCCGTAGTTGCTCCAGAGCTTGAGAGCCATCTTCCATGCCGGCATCAGCATTGTGATAATAACCTTTTGTTCGGAAGAGATCACGCGGAAGACGTAACCGAGGACGGGGTACACGACGATCATCGCGACTTGCGCGAGCCAGAGCCAGATGAACCGCTTCATATCTTCCCAGGCCTCTAGGTCTTCGCGAAAATTCTTCTTCCACATCGTCCACATACTCGAGAAGAGCCAACACTGCCAAAACCCCGACGCTAACTGTTACAGGAATGGCGTCGGGAAGCCCACGATCATGTGGAGCGCGAAAATAAACAACACAGTCGCGGCCGTGATCACGACTGTCGCTGTCAGTAGCCACGACCACTTGAGCGGAAGCCGCGAGGTCGCACTGTGGAACTGCACGATGGACGTGACTGAAATGACCAAAACGGAGAAGAATGTGCGGACCCAATACGCTGCATTCTGCCCGCTGAGCCCCCCGATCGGAGGGTTGAGAGGCAGGATGTCGGCGAGGATGATGGCGATCATGGGCGGAACGATGGTAAGAATGCTCACAGCAGCAGCACGGATTAGGCTGGTTGTTTTCGCATAGTGGGCGAACTCGAGAAGTCGTTCGACGGAGTAGTGGCCCTGAAACTCGACTTGGTACGACTCCCACAGCTTCATGAGATCGGCTACCATCGGTGGAAGCATGGCAGCACGCAGCATCGTGGATCTGCACAACAGCTTGACCTCCGCTGAATGGCACTGGACGTGCCTAGCGCAATCAGCTCGAGCTCGGATGCTGTGTGTATGCGACTGAAAGCTTTTGACGCATCAGTGGTTGGTCAGAAAGAACCCTTGAGTGGCCCTATTTTGGGATACTGGTACGACGACTGTGAAGGGCTCAAGATCGTTGTTCGACTGAGCAGTTCGCCTCAGTGATGATGACTCGCGACGGCAGACGTCTCTAGGTTGTATGCCGCTGTCTGGTGCTCTGTTTCGG